>PVJS01002928.1:0-79738 GCA_004027185.1 Glis glis | reverse complement strand
TACTTTGGCTATTCTGGGTTTTTTGTTGTTCCAAATGAATTTAAGGACAGATTTTTCTATGTCAGTGAAGAATGACTTTGGTAATTTAATGGGTATTGCATTGAATCTGTAGAGCACTTTTGGGAGAATGGCCATTTTGATGATATTTATTCTGCCTACCCAAGAGCATGGGAGATCTTTCCATCTTCCAAGATCTTCTGCAATTTCCTTTTTCAATGTTTTGTAGTTTTCCTTGTAGAGGTCTTGTACCTCCTTGGTTAGGTTTATTCCCAAGTATTTTATTGTTTTGGGGGATATCGTGAGTGGAAATGTCTTCTGGATTTCTTTTTCAGTGGATTTATGGTTGGCATACAGAAAAGCTTCTGATTTTTTAGGATTGATTTTGTATCCCGACACTGCTGAATTTGTTGATCAGTTCTACGAGCCTTTTGGTTGAGCTTGTTGGATCTTCTAAGTATAATATCATGTCATCTGCAAATAGAGATAGTTTCAGTTCCTCTTTTCCTATTTGTACTCCTTTTATTTCCTTCTCTTGCCTTATTGCTCTGGCTAGGGTCTCGAGTACTGTATTGAAAAGGAGTGGTGACAGCGGACATCCTTGTCTTGTTCCTGTTTTTAAAGGGAACTCTCGAAGTTTTCCCCATTCAGTATGATGTTGGCTGTGGGCCTATTGTATATTGCCTTTATGATGTTGAGGTATGTTCCTTCTATTCCAATTCTCTGCAGTGTTCTTATCATGAATGGGTGTTGGATTTTGTCAAATGCTTTTCAGCGTCTATTGAAATGATCATGTGATTTTTGTCTTTAGTTCTGTTTATGTGGTGGATTACATGGATTGTTTTTCGTATGTTGAACCAGCTTTGCATCCCTGGGATGAACCCGACTTGGTCATGATGTATGATTTTCGTGATGTGGTTTTTGAATGTGCATTGCTAGTATTTTGTTTAGAAGTTTTGCGTCTAAGTTCATCAACGATATAGGTCTGTAGTTTTCTTTTCTGGAGCTGTCTTTGTTTGGTTTGGGTATTAGTGTGATTTTGGCTTCATAGAATGTGTTTGGGAGTGTCCCATTTCTTTCTATTTCATGGAATAGATTGAGGAGTATTGAGATTAGTTCTTCTGTAAAGGCTTTATAAAATTCACCTGGGAAACCATCTGGACCTGGGCTTTTCTTTGATGGTAGGCTCTTTATTGCTGCTTCAATCTCGTTAATTGCTATTGGTCGATTTAAGTTTTCTATGTGTTCTTGATTCAACTTAGGAAGGTTGTACATGTCTAGAAACTTATCAATATCTTCTAGGTTTTCCATTTTGTTGGAGTATAGTTTTAGTCAACTTCGACTAGAAATCTTGAGGCGTGTTAGTGAGCTTCTGCATTTGTTTGTTTTCCCCAGTGCATATACTCATACTAAAAAAAAGGGAGAGTATTAGGAGTGATTGATTTTAAATTTTCCCAGAGAAAGATTGATAATCATATATTAGGTTTTAAATTAATCTAACCCTTTGTCATTTTTGCCAAAAGGAGGGCCAAATTCCTTATCAAGGAAACTGATGTTACAACCTTTGTATCCCAGTTTTCTCATCTGTAAACTCAGGTTTTCTGACCCCTTTATTTCCAAAAGCTTCTGATTGTAGTTTCCTATGAGTCAGTTTTCCAGGTTGGGAGACTCACAGTGATCTGGTCTGGAAGCTGCTGTCCCAGGTGCTGAAATCTTCTCACCCACCCATGGTTCCCTTTTAAGACTTGGGTTTTGCCAGAATTTATTCACTCTGTGCTCTTCCATTAACACATATTCAGTAGTGAGTTTCTTTAAAAAATATGTTTTACTCTTTACCAAAGGCAAAAGTTTTAACCAATATTTTCTTTAACTTGTGCTGGTAATGATTCATGAACCAAGGGTCAATTATATAGTTAATTTAAAATCCCTTAGTACACATATAAAATAACAGGTTCTATATAAGATGTGACACATTTCATAATTTTTGTATTAGGTCATTTAACATAAGAGGGCACTTTTAAGATCCCAGATTTTTTGCTGTATAATTAATAGCAATGATTATTTTCTATCTTGCAATATATTTATTATATATTTGTTTTGTGTCCTCCACTGGATATATATTTCATATGTTAGTAAAAATATTGCATGATGATACATTTTGTAAATCTCCAAAAAATTAGCAAATGATTAACACTTATTAAACATATACTTAAGTTTTATAATGATAGTGAATGTACATACCTGTGTATGTGTACTGTAATTAGAACTTACCTCTATTTTATACTTTTGTGAAATCACCTATCAGTAACTAAACTCTCCAAAAATGTCACTGAACCATCATCTCATAATGCCCAATCTCAACCTTTCTCATTCCTTATATAGACCTTTCTTCTATGTACTACCCCCAAATTGGATACTTTTCTAAATGATTTATTGCATTATTTGAAATACTCCTGGGTCCTTATTAAACCAACAAGTATATTCATTGCTTAATTCTGATTAAAAATCATTAAGTTTCTTTTGGAAATCTAGAAGCAATTTGTTATCTTTTATTTTATGTAGGTTTCCAAGTAGGTTTGAACAGATTTAAATAAAATCATCTGACATCCATTTAGAGAAGTAGGACATGCAGTATTTTCCAGTTAGTTCTTCACTCTCAATCCACCCTCCTATACTCTTTGAATTCTTGCAAGTCTTTACTCTTACTATTCCAACTTTTTGTCATACTCTTCTGCCAGGTCTTATTAATGAAAACATATTCTATCCTCTAAGATGTAGTTAAAATATCATGTCCATATATCATGACTTCTCCTAAAACAATATATCCCTCTCACCAATGTGACCATAAAATCCTTGTATATGTCTCTGTTGCAGCATTCTCATATTTTTCATAAGGGAAGAAAACTATACTATACTGAACAATTAAGTAGGTGAAGTCCTTAGCATTGTGTTTATTGCACTATAATTATTTTTTCAACCTGCCTTTTTTTTTTTTTGCGGTACCGAGGATTGAACCCAGGGGCGTTCTACCTCTGCGCTACACCCCCGGCCCTATTTTTTTATACTTTATTTTGAAACCGGGTCTCACGAAGTTGTGGAGGGCCTCACTAGGGAGAGAGAGAGACAGGGAGAGAAAGAGAGAGCGAGCGAGCGAGCTGAGGCTGGCCAGGAACCCGGATCCTCCGGTCTCCGCCTCCCAAAGTACTGGGATTACAAGCGTGCGCCACCACGCCCGGCTCAACCTGCCTTTTTTGATAGTAAGCTCCTTCAGGAAAAAGTAAAAAACAATTGTCAAATTAATGCATAATTAGAAGAATAATTACTCTGAACTAGCCACGTTTTCTATGATTAGGGCCTTGCTAAATTGCTGAGGCTCTAAGTTGCTGAGGCTAGCTTCAAACCTTTGATCCTCCTGTCTCAGCCTCCCAAGTACTAGAATTATAGGCATGGACCACCATGCCCAGCTTCCCCTCTATTTATAGCATGCAGTAAAGGACACACATAGGTTTAAGTCTCAGTCTTGGAATGGCTTTGAGGCTGATCCCCTGGTGTGAATTTCAGCACACTGGCGCACCTTTCTTAGACTACAATTCCTCATCTACAAACATATGAAAAATATTTACCTGATAGGATATATGTATTAAATGAGAAATAAACAACTAAGTGTTCAGACTGGCATTTGACACTTAATGACTAGTCAAGGATTGTTAGTTTTCATCCTTTGGGACCCTTGTTGTCAGAAGTAATAGGCTCAGGTTGCATTCTGTCTTTTCTACTACCTTTTCTACTCCTAACAAACCTAACAGGAAATGTAAAGTGGGCAGTGCCAAGAAGCCTCTGGCTCAGAAAGTTATACTCCTGAGAGTCCAACTCTTCTTTCTCTTTCCCAGCTCCTTGTTGGATTTTATGTTACTCTCAGATACTTCTTAGTGAGATGATGGTGCCATGGAGTGAACATAAAATATCAGTGACCAATGTAAGGAGGAAGCGGTTTTCCAGTGCATTCTTGGAAGTGTACCAGAGCATTAAATCATTAAATCATTGCACCGAGTGTGATACGCTGTTTAATAGTCGTGCTGCCTGGAGACTCTTCAAAGGCAATTTTGTCTGAGAAGAGAGATTCAGCTTATACCCATTTCCTTCAGTCTTTTCATAAGGGAAACAACCAAATTGCAACCTTAAAGGGACCACAGGGTCTGCATTCCCTTCCTAAGATGTTAGTTGGGGTGGAATCAGTAGGTATTCCTACAAAGAGAGAAAGAGAGAGAGAGAGAGAGAGAGAGAGAGAGAGAGAGAGAGCTGTCAGAATCAAATGCAAAAGGACGTCTCATTCAGGGAAAACTCTTGAGTCCTAGATCTACACCCAAATGAGCGAGGTCCTGCCAGTGCCACTGACTTTTTGCTCCCATTTTTGTCTGAGCATCAATGAACTTGCACTGCTGTTATTCTAACATCTATGTTCCCTTTAGAACAGTTCTCTGTACTTTAGACCCTGCAAATCTATGTCCTGAAACATGAAGTGGGTTTCTAAAATGACTCTTTTTCTTAGGAGGGATAAATGTAGGGGAGGTTGCTATAGCTCTGAATTTTAGACTTTGATGACTCACTCACCTATTCTCAAAAGTGACTAAGCATATGGGGTATTGTATAGCTCAAAAAATGCACATACCATCCTTATAAAGGAAGCATGAACAAGGTCAAGCAAGCCAACGGACTGAGGATTATATCTGAAATAGTACTGGTGGATTAGCACTGGCTCTTTGCTTTGTCCTCTATGTGGCTCAAAAAAAAGGCTTAGGTTAGTATGCTTTTCTAGTTAACATTAAGAAACTCTCTGTCCTATAATTATTGGAGGTAAATAACCATAGGAAGTAAAGCAATGGAAATTACTAAAACAAATAGATGAGCTAGGGTGGCTTAGAAACATGCACAGCATGGAGAGAGAATTTTAGAGGTAAACTGGGCATGGTAGTGCATGCCTATAACCCCAGTACTTGGGAGGCTGAGACAGGAGGATCACAGGTTCACAACCAGCCTTAGCAACTTAGCAAGATCCTGTTTCCAAATAAAAAGAGAATAGGACTAGGGGTGTAGTTCATAGTTATAGTTACCTGAATTCCATCCCAAACATTTCCAAAAAGAAAAAAGAATTTTAGAGGTAGAAGGAACCTTAAAGAATTACTGGCCCAACCTAATGATTTAGAAGTAAAAGGATAAATATCCAAAATGAATAAACTTTCCACAATTCAGGATATATCCCAAAATACAAAATTAATTATAGTACTGAAGAAAAATTATTAAAATGAAGATATAAAATTATTTTATTTTAGTATACTTTTATTAGTGCATTGTAACCATATGTCATATTGAGGTTATTATTTTAAAATATTTTTATAACTTTTATATGCTAAACATTGTAACAGGTACTGAGCATATAATAATGAGAAAAACAAATATGATTTCAGCCCTCATGAGATCTGGCTATTGGGAGAGAGACTCCAAGAAACCACACAAATATATGTAAAGACACAATTTTGTTAAGTGCTATATGTGAGAAGTATGTGGTGCTAAGAGAACATATATTAAGAGGCAGAGTTGGGAAATCAAAGAAACACCTGGAGGAGTGAAGTAATACCTGAACAATAACAAAGAAGCAGAAGAGAATGAACCAGGAGGAAGAATTGAGGAATGGAGGAGAGGGACAAGGCTCATTCCAGATTAAAGGCAAAAAGACAAAAACAATTGAAACACCACCAGAAAGCTCAGAATCCTTTTCTTGTGTAGTGGGTAGTTGCACAAGCATGAGAGACAGGACTAGGATGGGGCAGAAACACATGCAAGTAAATAACACTCATTTTGCCATGAGCAATGTATCTTCATTTATGTTATTTCATTTAATCTTTCCAGCAGCCCTACGATATGGGTATTTTTTTCTACAATTTGCAGATAAGGAAAGCAAGGCTGGAAAGTTTAACTTGAGAAATCTGCACAGCTAGTGAACAGAACTGTCAGACTTCAGAACACATCATTGTCCTCCCGAGGATAGAAGGGAGAGGGACTGGAAAGAGATGCTAAAAGACAAGCCGGTGAAAGTAGAGCAATTAATTGAAAATGTGTTATATGAGTTGAGAATAAATACATCACTCTGCAGCTATATAGCTTCTATAGTAATTTTTTGATTGGGCATGAGGTGAAATAAAGAGTTTTCTTCCTCCTCAGACTTTAATTCTTTCTTGGTATCCCTTGGGTTAGGGGGTGAAAAGAGGAGAGAAGGTAATTAGAAAATTTGAAATTTATAGTAAGAGTAGCTGTCAGATTTGAATAGTTCTTATCTTTGTGTCTAACTTGGAAGAACATAAGACAAATGTTCTAAAGGTTCTTTTTTAAATTATGTGGTATTTCCTTTTGAGTTAGTCTGCTTCTTACTGCCATGAGGAGCTACCACATGCTGGGTGGCTTAAACAACAGAAATTTTATTTTCTCACATTCCACAGGCTAGAATTCCAAGATCGAGGCTCTAGCCAACTTGGCTTCTAGTGAGGGCTCTCTTCCTGATTGTAGATGGCCACCTGCTTGCTGTGTCCTCATGTGACCTTTCCCCAGTACGTGTGGGTGGGTGGAGAAAGCTCAAGAGAGCTAGGGAGAGCTGCTTTCCTCTTGTAAAACCACGAATCATGTCAGATTAGGACCTCAGTCCTTATGACCCCTTAATTAACCTTAATTGCTTACTACATGCCCTATCTCCAAATACAGCCACACTGAGATTCACACAGGGCGTTAGTATATAAATTTGTGCAATTCAGTCCATAACATCTGCTTCATTTGTTTACCTCTATTTCCTTTATTCACTCTATTGAATTCTGAATCATAGTTATCACTAATTGATATTTTTCTCACTTATTTTTCTCTTTGATTTTATTATTATGATTTATCTCCCTAGAGTATAAGCTCCCTTAGAGCACTACTTGGTCTTGTTCATCTTGGTACTCTCCATACTTAAAATAGCGCCTAGCACAAACAGAACTGAATGGGGAGAAGAGCACTTCTCCTGTATTCTCTGAGAGTTTCACTGGAAATCACATTTTCTGAGCACTTCCTAATAGTGAGACTTTGCTTCTGTACAAAAAAAAAACCACCCCCTGGTGTTTCAGAACAGTTCCTAAGAGGAAAAACAGAAGTGGAGTATTTTTGTCTTCAGCTGTTCATGCATATTCTTACTTTCTCTCTAGAAACCTATTACTGCATACCCAGAGAATAAAGTGTGCCAATCTGACTTCCTAACTCTAATTGCAATCAGGTTGGAATGATGAGTGATTCTGGGTCCCCATGCTCCAGAGGATGTACATATGGCAGGTTGATCAATGCCTAAGCAGAGACATTTTCAATTACATAGTGAGCCCAGCAGTTAAAATCTCTTATTAACACATTCAGTGTGTGTGTGTCATTCAGTGTGTGTGTGTGTGTGTGTGTGTGTGTGTGTGTGTGTGTGTGTGTGGTGGGAGGGGGTATGGATTCTACCTTATATTTTCCTATGCTATCTTTCATCCGTAACCCTTTGGGTATCCAAAAGAGTTAAAATAACAGTCCCTACTTGCAATATGGCAATGATAGCCTTGTCATATTTATTCTCTATGTGTGCATATGTCAGTTATTTTTCACAGTATATCAAACAAGTCCACAACTTAGTGAAAACAGCAATTATTTGTTTAATTCATGCATCTTTTGGTCATGAGTCTTGGTGTGGCTCAGTTAAATGGCTCTTCTAGTGGTTTTAACTGGGCTCACACATGCATCTAAGGTCAGCTGCCGGCCTGTTTGGCAGTTCTGCTCCTTGAGGCTGATGGCTGTTGGCCACAGGGGCAATGAGGGCAGCACTGTGTCTCTCAACATCCAACAAGCTTGTCTGGACTCATTCACATGGCACCTCAGGGTTTGAAGAGAGTGAATAGCCACCATGTGGACAAGGTCTCCTGGGTTGAGAACTTTCACAGGCTTACCCACACTGCGTCTGGCAAAACAAGCCACAGATCAACTGGATTCAAGAGATGGGACATTGGAGGTTTGAGGCCTGCCTCAGCCACTGAGTGAGGTCCTCAGAAACCTAGAGAGACTCTGCTTCAAAATAAAAAATAAAATAGGGCTGAGGGTGTTGGCTCAAAGGTAGAATGCCCCTGGGTTCAATCCCTAGTCACACACACACACACAAAGAGATAGATTCCACCCTCAAATGAGAGGAGCTGCAAAAAATTATAACCATTTTTATAATATTCTACAGTCCATGTAGAGGAAAATGCAGGTATATTTTTCTTTACTTTTTTACTTAATTATGCTTTTCAACTTTCCATTCAAATTCAAGGAATCTTAAGTTACACCTGTGTAGATTACATGCCTGCACTCTCAAGAAACTTTAAAGTTAACAGGAATTTGAACTAATAAGTTTTCTTGGACTCAAGGCTAACATAAATTTGGAAGAATGTGAATGGCCTACATATAAGCATGTTTTCAATCAGCCCAAGTAGAAAATGTAGTGAGGCAAACCAAAGAACATCTTGAATTCACTGTGGAGTCTCCAGAGTTAACATACCAGCTTGGCTGCTCAAGCAGAGCTGTTCAGAATAACCACTCTGAAATATGCTAGTTGTGCAGCTCTTCAGTTTCCAAAGCCTAGTTATTGGATCTAACTGCCAGACTTCCCTGGAAGATATCTGCCCACCAAATATCTCATGTGTCCTAATTTTAAATAGTCATAGTAGGAACAAGTTATTGTGAATAAATCTTATAAAACAGGATAGTGAATATTTTTCCCATGCTTATGAATGATAAGAAGAGACCAAAGTTGTATGCCTTTTTATAGTTTGGGATGCTCAATTTATCACTGAGGTTGTGGGTTTTAAGTATCTGTCAATTTGAATTGAGCTTATTTTTAAGCTGCTCAACTAAAAAAATAACCCTTTTGCCTTCTCAGCTGCAGTCTCTCACACTAATCCTTGTTTTGAAACTAATTGAACACATACAGCATATTTAAAATAAAATCACTGATCTGTTTGCCCTCTTCTCCCATCTGTAATATCTTGCAAATGTTCTCTTGCTTAAGGCAAGTTCGAGTTCTAGGAAATAAAGATTTCTTAAATGAATTCATCTTTTACTTCATTCCTGGCATCTAGGGATCCCCTTCTCTGCCTGGTGTTTTTCAATCAGAATTAGTACTTGAATTTAAAATATTATTGTTATTTTCACCACAACCTTCCAAGCTACTAGCTTCCCACATGGCTGTTTTGATCTATCATTCAAGCACCATATACTGTTTAAAATTGAGAGCTGTCTTTTCCCTTAGTCCCACCAGAAATATTTCATAGAAAAAAAATACAACCTTTTTCAGGGCTTCTTCTAAGCTGATTTTAATTGACTGCTGCAGTCCAGGGACAGTTGTGATTCAGGCACGTCTCTGTGGTAGCCCACTAAAGCATTCAAAACACTCAGTGGGAGGGATCAAGGTGAGTTGGAGGCAAAGCTGATGGAAAATTGGAGGGCAGAAACTTATATTTGTCATACTGGCCTATGGTGGCATGTTCACTAGGGTTTATATTCCAGGTGCATACTCGTAAATGTCAAAATAAATTATCCCAGGGAAAACAAGTGAGTTATCAAGGTTGACTGTTCTTGACTTCCTGACTTTTCGCAAACTCTTTCGCTTCCAAAACTAAATTTATCATTAGTTCAATTCCAATGGCAGGGTAATGTCACTGGCACCTGGCTTTTAGCAGTGTGTGCTGATAAGCGTCCATTGCTGAGAGATTCAGCCTATTTAGGAGCAACCAAGACAAACAGCTATTGAAATAGATGAACTATTCCAGACACCAATATTTCCTTGTCAGTGGGCATTCTTGCAACTGCTACCCAGGAGATTTAATTGAAAAGCTTAAAACACATAGAATCAGTGGGGGAAATCCCCAGGAATATAGGAATGATGAAAAAGTTTAATCTTTGTCAATGAAAAGTTGTTCTAATTTACTCTTCACACTGTGAGGTATTAGGCTGTGCAACATTTACAATAGCAAGCAATTAAAACCCTTTCCTCCCCTTAGCAATAGCCTTGAAGTGACCTAGTTAAAATCATGTGTGTAGTTTATTTTGAAATGCTGTCTTGCTTTAATATTGTAGACTAACATTTGGTTGCTCTGTTAGTAGAAATATATAGCCTTTAGCAAACGCAGGACTTATTAATCAAAAGCTAAAAAATACAGCTGTATATTTCAAGATTTTTATCTAGAATGGACACCCCATCAATAGCATTGTCAAATTCTAACTCTAGGGAGAAATTTCCCAGAGATGGAAAGAGAGCAGTACTGGTGTTGAATAGAGAGGGACCCAGGAATTATCAAAAATTAGTATTATCTTATTGCTTTCTCTTCTTGTTTCATGGCCTTGGTTTCATAATACCTCCCCTGGCCTTTTTTTTTTACATTTCTTTAAAGAAATTCATGTAAACATATGAAGTACCTCAATGTGACAATAAGAAACCCTGTATAATTATGGAAGGCATTCCAGGGGAATAGTTATTCCTTTAGCTTCCTCTCACATCTACCCCCAACTACACATCTTCACTTGTCCATATATTGACTAATGCAATACTCTAAAATATACTGCCAAAATATAATTCTCAGGGGAGAAAAATACAGCAAACCCCCAAACCGAACCTAGAAGGAACAGAATGATAAGTAAAGTTCAATCCCAATAGAGCCCTCAGTACTAAGAAGTCGGGTACTTGAAGGGGCTTATAGGGTAGAAGTTGTATCAATTCAATGAAGACCAGAAAAGGGGAGGATGAGAAACAGTATTTCCTGAGATCAAGGTAACCACAGCCTCAGTTTCCATAGAGGTTCTTTTATTTGGTTCTATCTTGGTAAGGAGCCATTAAAGACCTCAAACGAGCCTGGAAAGAAATATTGGCAAACTATTGTTTTGCCAAGAAAACAAAAAAGTATTGTTTTCTTCTGAACACTGAATGTTGTGTTCATCTTATTTTTGAGATGCAAATGTGACTCAATTTCATACTCTTAATTTAAAAAGAACTTGGAATTCCTCATCAGCATGTACACAGTTCTGTCTGCTTCATATAACATTGTTCAAATCTCTATGTTACCATTTACTACATTATATTCTAGTTTCTCTATTTACTGTTCCTTCTATTTCCTCCCACACCCACCACTACACTGGAGTTAGCTTCTTGAAAGCAAAAAGCATTGCATATACACACACACACATACATACATACACACATGCTAAGAGCCCACAGTAAGAGACTCGCTGCTCCAAAATGGCTAGTACTTGCTATTACAGTGAGAGAGGCTCTCATAGGTATTCATTGAGGATCTTATTTACTATCATATTTTTTGAACAATTTGTGTACTTCTGTTTCAGGTACAATGGTAGGCATGGGGCATATAGTAGTTGTTATGATTTGGCTCTGGAATCTCCTCCAAAAGCTCATGTGTTGGAAGCATGGTCCCCAGCACAGCAAGGTTCAGAGGTGGGGCTCTGGGGCAATGACTGGATCGGATCATGAGGGCTCCTGCCTCATCTGAGGATTACTCCTAGAGGACAGGTGGATGGACTGCTGGGAGGTAGGACATAGTTGGAGGAAGTAGGCCCCTGGAGTTCTGGAATGGTTTATCTTCTCCCCAGCTCTCACGCCCTTCCTGGCTGCCCTGAGCTGAGTGAGCATTTTTCCTCCTCCTTGCCCTTCCACCATGATTTTTTGCCTCACCTAAGGCCCAAAGCAGTAGAACCATCCATCCATGTACCAAAACTTCTGACACCATGAGCCAAAATAAATCTTTCCTTCTCAAAGTTGTTCTTGTCAGTATTTTGGTCACAGTGATGGAAAAGCTAACACAACAGTGGTTAAGAGCCCTTGGCCCCTAGAGTTTACAATCTAATTGAAAAACAGATTTGAAACAAATAATTCCACAAATGAGATTTTGAATTTAATTGTGTTAAAAACTAAAAGGAGAAGCACATAGAGCTATGAAAACTAGGGACACAGTAGAAAACAACATATGCTTTGTAGAAGTGGTAGGCAGGTCACACTTACAGTATGTGCAGTGGTTAGCTACATAAAAGAACATGCCAGACAGAAGTAGCAGCATTAAGACAAGGCATGAGTTGAACAAGAAGAGGTCAGAGGACCTAGAACATAGTAACTCTGGAGGACAGTAGTGGATGATGAAGCTGGAGAAGTTGATTTGCTAGGATCAAATTATTTCTGACCTCAAAAGCTACTTTATCAATATGAGTCAACATCCCAAGATCATAGTGTTTTAAGAGTGTTATATAAGAGATTAATACTATCCTATTTGCATTTTTAAAATCATCTTGGTTGTAATACAGACAGTGGAGCAAAATTAAATGTGAGGTGACAGAAGGGTATTGTGGTAGACTGGGTGAGACACTGTGGTGATGTGGGCAAGGGTGGTGGCAGTTGAGAAACTGAATAGTATCAATGTATTCATTGATTATATGTAGGAAGTAATGGAGAAGATGAAGCCTAGATTTCTTCTATTCTTATCCACACATTATTTAAACCTCCCTCATGGAATAAATGCAGTGTATCAGAGAACAAAACAAAGTTCAAATTGCACAAATATTTTCCCTCTTTTTGTGTGTGGTACTGGGGATTAAATCCTGGGATATTCTACCTCTGAGCTATAACTTCAGCCTTTTTTGTTTTTTGTTTTGAAACAGGGTCTAAGTTACTGCCCTGACTTCAACTGCATTCCTCCTGTTTTAGCCTCCCAAGTACTGAAATTACAGGTGTGTACCACATGCCACGCTTGCAGAGATATTTTTCAAAAATAAATCTTTTTTGTTTTCTATTACTTTGTTACTGTAGTGATTCAAATGGCCATTTAAAAATAATTTCTATACTGGGCGTGGTGGTGTATGCCTGTAATCCCAGAACTTGATGGCTGTGACAGGAGGATCTCAGGTTTAAGGCAAGCCTCAGCAATTTAGCAAGGCCCTCAGCAACTTAGTGAGACCCTGTTTCAAAATAAAATAGGGTTGGGGTGAAGCTTAGGGGTAAAACACCCCTGGGTTCAATTCCTAGTACAATAATAATAGTAATAATAATAATGATGATGATGATGATGATGATAACAACAACTAAATATTTTGTCCTACTAATATTCTTAGTCCCCATATACATGATAGGGGGTTAGATTTTTGCATAGTAGAGGTAACAAGATAAAATCACCTTTTTAAGGAAATTTGAGGAGGCTCTGGCAGTTCTGTTCATTGAACCCAGCAATTCTCATATTATTGCAATTGCCCTACCTACTATTTATGGTTTTTCCATGGTTGGAGTCTAATATTTTGAATTCAAAGTCAATGAGACCTATAGTTCATAGGATTTCTTTTCATTTCTAGTGCCCACTAGCACCACTGTAGCATGAAATACATTTCAAAGACAGCCTTAAAGCGTAACCTGAACATTATATAGATATTCACCATAATAAAAACAGGTTCACTATTCCCTCCCATCTCAGCACCATTGCATTAAACATTATATATCCCAAATAAGCTCTGGACCCTTGTCAAGATGGGTGACAGCTTGGGCTGCTTCACTTGCTGTGTCCCACGCAGCATTCTTACCTGCTTGTGAACTCCCATCTTGACACCTTTTTTAACACCTACCAGTTGATACTCTGAACATCCCCACATGGTGCTTGGAATTCTTGACTCTTTCAGTTCATATGTGCCTTTGCCAGTGACTGGTATCCACACTGAAGATTAACAAAATAACACAGAGGATATCTAGCATACAGAGAATAAGAGAAGAATCTATGCCATAAGGTTATAACTATATTACACCAGGAAAGACTAGACACTAAGAAATGTATAATCCAAAAGGAAAACACCGTATGTGGATAAAAGTGAGCAGAATGTAAGCTATACCCATGGGGCAGATTGAGAAATACTGACAAAGAAATGTGGAACATTATAGGCTTTTTAACGATACATTTTTAGAACCAATGAACAGAAACATTGGCCAAGGCCTATTTGCAGACATTGTTTAGAGGAGAAATCTAGCTTCTCCCATTCCTTTTCCATCAGCTCCTTCCATTTCCAAACTCTTTTAGGGCATTCACCATTTGCCTGCTGTGGGGAAACAGCCTCATTACTAAGGCTGCTAAAGGAGCAGTTGGGGTGGGGTGGGCTTGTTCTTGTACCTGATGCTAATTATGTTTGTTGTAAAATAACAGAGCATTTCAGTGGTTGTAGGCCTTACTGGGGGTTGAATATTCTTATGCTCATGATGTGTATTTTTCAAGAGTCACACTGAATGCGCAACTCTGCCCTCCAGGAGAAATAAGATATTTAATTTCTTTAAAAAAATCTGATTGGAAAATTTTAGAGTTCAGATATAATGTTGAACTTTTAATTGTGTAATTATAATAGGATTGTTATTAAATTTTCTAAACATCATGTTATTGGTTTAGATATATCTAATTACCTCCTAATTACTTCCAAAGTGGGTTTTACGTAATTGGTGTCTACCTATGTCCTATCTTCTATCTCCCTAAAGGGCCACCAAGAGTGCATTATGCTCCCAAGCAACTGTAATTTAAGTGACAGGAGTACTTCTATTGCTCCCTTTTAAGAACTTCACAAGTATCTTTGGGGACCTGATTGAATAGGAAAGATGTATGGTACAGAGAAGTCTTACTTTTCAGTATGATTTCATCTCTTTTTGGTACTGGGGACTGAACCCAGGGGCATTTTACCTCAGCACTACACTCTTAGCCCTTTTCCTTTTTGTTTTGAAACAGAGTCTCATTAGGTTGCTAAGAGTCTCACTAAGTTGCTGAGGGTGGTCTCAAATCCGGGATCCTCCTGTCTCAGCCTACCAAGTCCTGGGATTACAGATATGAACCACCATGTCCAGCTGGTTTCATATGTTGTTAATGAAAGATAAGAAAATTGAACACTAGCTCTAATGGGTAGCTTATTAAATATTAAGACACTCATGGGAAAAAATTCACCTTTTAGTACACGTAGGACCTTTCCCAGAGGTTGCTAAATGCATGGTGCCTTTGTAGTATTATCAGAAGAACATCTTTTCCCAGTCTAAAGAAAATGAAACATTGATATTCTCTCTTTCTATCACTTCACTATGTGGAATACACCTTGATGAATTTTACTAAATTTAGAGGATTTATTTAGAATGGTCTTATAGTACAAGCTGTGGCATACACTGAATTCACTCTGGGAGATTCTGGATTGAGAAGGTGGGAGGAGAGCCTTTCAGAGATAAACTGCTTCTTGTTACTTCCTGTAGCTCGCTAAAATATGAGCAATGGCCGAGATGTATTTACTTGTTAATAGCATTCTCTCCAGCAGCTTATCTAAGGAGTCTTTTAATTGAGTTACTTTTCCTCCTTTGGCAGTTTATAGTCATTTTCTTCCCTATAAATAAGTCACTCCCATCATACCAAATTTTGTTAAAAAAAATCTGGTTCCTGGGAGATACTTTATGCTAATTATAAATAATGTTTGACTATCTGGCCTTTTCAAAGAGCTACTTGTTCAAAACACACTTGTCAAGTGCCAGCCATGTGCCAGGTTCCTTTCTGGATGCCAGATCCATGATGTATTGGAAAATTCAGAATCTGTAAAAAAATGTAGAAATTGACATAACAGAGTTATCTTCCTCACATGTGTACCTTCATTACAAGCTCCTAAAAGGTGGCTCTGGCTGGATTTCCATAGTTCTATAGCTATGCATAGTTGTAGATGAATTTTTTTTAAAAAAAAGGCTTAGCATCTGAGAAGGGCACACACATTTCCAGATCTTCCCAGCACGTGGCTTGCAGCCCTTGTTTTCTCTGAGCTCAGTCGGCCAACACTAATGCGACTGGCTGAAAGTGCAAAAACGAAGCTCAAATAGCAAGGGATTGTTTAAGCTAGCAGCACATTGCATTTTCAGACTAGAAGCAGAGGCTTTTAAAATGCCATTTTCAGGAACAAAAGGGTTTCTTGGATGTTGGAAAAGTGTCACAATGTGTCTGACATTAATATTTAATTGGAAAACATTGAAAGTTTTGGCAAAGATGACAGTTGGGGGAAACTGATGTCTAATGAGTACTTACTGTGTGCTAATTGCCGCACTAAGTACAGTCTGTGAATGACTTACATTTCACAATGACCCTAAGATGTGGGTATGCTGAGAGCAAGTGACTCTGTGGTGTCAGTCGGCCTCACCCAAATGCCCATCTTTGTCATTATCAGAACAAAGAAACCCTTGGTTCTTGTCAGAGATTGCCACTAATGCTCCTGGTAATGACCAGGGATTTTTTCACAGAGGTGTCTGCAACTCTGTGACAAGGAAATGAGTCCTTTCATTCTGGAGGAAAATGCACTGGAAAGATTGCTTCTTATATTCCTCTCTCTTACACAGCAGAGCCTTAGAACTAGACTATGAATTCTTGAAGAGGCAGAACCCAACTCCGCTGCAGATAGGGTAGCTAGCACAGAGATGAAGAGCATGCACTTGAGGCCTGTTTTCCCAGGTTTAAACCTTACATCTCATACTTGCTAACTCTGTGGACCTGGATGAGTTACTGCGCCTTTCTTGGCACACTAATCCCTGTTGTAAAGTGGAAACGGTGATAGCACTTAACTCATAAGGTTGTGATAAGACTTGAGCCACAATGTATATAAAGCACAGAGTCATGTCTGGCATGTGATAAAAGCTCCTTTAATAGTAATTACTTTTATGACCCCATGTTATAAAATGTTCACTATCATTAAAAGATGTGACATTCTTATTATTGTTCACACAAATAAAGAAAGAAAATGCTTGGTTTGGGATAGTAAAAACTTTTTTTTTTCATGTTTGATCTTAATTCGACACTGAAGGCTGTCTGTGGTTATCTCTATGTTGCATACTATACTTGTATCAGTAATCAGAAAACGTAGACCTGGGACATGCTAGAATTTCATCAGTGAACCTCAAGGTAAGAGAGAGAGGAGGAAAGGAAGAAATAAGAAACAGATGAAACACTGATCACTACAGTGCTTCTACAGACAGAACTTGGTTTTAAATTTTGATTTATCAGGGTAGTCTGGTGATGAAGGTCAGAATCTAAAGGGCATACAGATATAGCCAGGATCCAAATGCATATCCCAGAAGCAGATTTAGTATTTTTCCTACAACATAACTGAGCTTCAAGCTTCATCACTTATGCTCTTATTTACCTGTTAGTTGTACCAAACCATTCTGTGTGTATAATCTTATCCCTCTATCCCTTTATTGCCCCTAAAACCCCATTCAGAAGATACTGCTACCCCTGTGTTAGACAAGAAAGCTGATGTTCAGGTTAGTTAAATCTTAACCAGAACTAGTTCATGAAAGTATCAGGATTCAAACTCTAAGATCTGTTCCCTTCAGTGGCATCCAAGTAGCAGAAACTGTTGTTGAGTAGTGTGGTTATTACGACAGATGCTTATCATGCTGGAATGAGCCATTATAGTGATTGAGACTGCTACAACCAAAGGCTTCCTTCCACTGCTGCTGAAATCTTATCCTTGCTAACAATGGAGGGAATTGTGGTATATTGAAGGCTAGTGTCTTGTCACAGGTTACTCATGTCCATAGGGTTGGAAACATGAACCAATAAGGTTCTGTTTTCCACGGAATTGTCTCATAAACTACATAAGGGCCTTTGGTGTCCTTGGCTGGACAGAGTGGAGCAGGGGAGGGGAGTGGAAATGGAGATGCTTTTTAAATACTCCCGGCATATTTCTGTTTCTTAATGCTGAATATTATACATAGAGATTTCTTTTCATGGTCATTCCAGAATCAGGAATAGAAACTGAGTTGAGTGATGTTTTTAATATTTTTTTGTGGTACCGGGGATTGAACCCAGGGGCATTCTACCTCCATGCTACACCCCCAGCCCTATTTTTTGTACTTTATTTTGAAACCAGGTCTCATGAAGTTGCAGAGGGCCTCACTAAGTAGAGAGAGAGACAGAGAGAGAGACAGAGAGAGAGAGAGAGAGAGAGAGAGAGCGCCACTACGCCCAGCGTTTTTAATATTTTTAAAAGCCAAAGAAAACAAAGAGCTCAATTAGGATGATTCTGGTACAAACAAACCTTGTCTCTTTTAGAAATAATGTCAAACCCCAAACCAGACTATAGCAAATCTTTAAGACAACAGATATGCTGTGAATGCCGTGTGTACCCTTGCTTCCCTACCCTTGCTCTTCAGAATGCACCAATTCTCTTTTAATTAATATTTCATCAGATTGTACTGTACGGTCCAAGAATCTCCAGAAAGATATGCACAACACAGTAAAATTACAGCATAATCATTATTAGTTAATTAAAAAGTGGATCTTAATCTTGATGTGACATGCAATGTACAATTACTCTTATTATGTAAATTTGCCAACACATATGGCCTCTTAACTGTTCTTTATTCCTTCCTCACTCTGATTTTATACTAAGTCAATTCCAGATTTTGCAATTGAATAGTTAACACTTTCAAGAAAAAGTGATCGCTGTTGATAACTGAATGTATCAAATGTCCTTCTCAAGGTCATAAATCCACTGGATTGGATGTGCATGCCCCAAATGTGGCATTAGTATCCATAGCTCAGAAAGAAAAACACTTTTAAATGACTAGCTAGTTCCTCTGTGCCAGGTGCTATGCTTAGCATTTCACATGTGGTATTTTATTTAATCTTCATGGTGACCAAATCTAACCTGGAACCATAAAGATAACAGGGCTCTCTGGCTTTCTCTTGGTGGAGCACAGGAAGTTCTAGAAAAGGGTGGCATCCATGCTGACTGGATAAGGCAGTACATACTAGTCAACCCATTGTGAGGAAGAAATAATATCCTTGTCCTATATTCTGACCACTCAGAAAGAGAGGTTTTTCATACTCAGAACAAAAGCATCTTAGTGAGATAGGTCCTCACCATCACCCAGCAGCACGGGCATGTGAGACAACTGATCGCTCCTTGGAGCAACCCAGCATGGTCAACAGGGTCTCCAGGGGGCTGAGGCCAAAGGCAGGGATTACAGAACCCCAAGGGCTTTCCTGGAGCAATCACTCAGACTACCTGTCTACAGGGATACCTGTGTATGCAACTAAAGTCTGCTGTGTTTGGGAATCTTGTTTTTAGACATGATATTGAGCAATGCACTTCAGTCTCAGTGTAATCGTATTCTTGGAAGTAGGCATTGAGAGTTGGGAAGTGTTTTCAATTGAGAGAGGGGTGCAAGTGGGGAAGGAAATAGTTAAAATATCAAATGACAAGTGCTAAGGCAGAGGTAAGCAGCCCTGTGTGGGAGCATCAGACTGTAAGGATGAATGGATGGAGGGACTAGAAGTGATCAGTGTGAGTTGTGGAGACGATGTCAGAAAAATAATTGGAACCTGCAAACAGCACAAATTGCATAGAGAATTTGGGTCTGACTGAATTTGTCTGACTGAATTTGTCTGACTGAAGAATGAGAAGATGGCAGGACAGTCCAGAGGAAGATGAAACTATAGGAGTTAGAAAGAACCAGAGTGAGAGAATAGATCCAGGGAGGGAAGGTGAGGAAGAAAGAGAGAGGGAAGGAGGGAGGGAGGGAGGGGAGAGGAGAGAAGAGAGCAGAGAACATTGCCTTTGTTTAACAGTGATGTTTCTCATTATGAAGTAGAGAATAGAACTTTGTTTTTAAAAATTAAATAATGCAACTCAAGTTGAAGAAACTAAATAAAAGAGGTTTTGAAAGCTGAATTTACATTTTCAAAGGCTCTAATATTGACACATTTATCTACTAACATTTTCAAGATGTCTCATTGCAAATCCTTATCTAATGTGATTTTTCACTAGAGACCATACTCACAACTTGGTGTGAATGAAGAAGTACTATTAAGATGTGACCCATTTCCATGCTAAGATAGCCTTAGAGGTTTGACCCTTAATCAGACAATCAATAGCAAGATTTTTAGAAATCTGACAGTTTATAATCATAGTAATGTTTTTATAATGAGTTTGGGCACAGACTGGTTATTATCCCTGTGCTGATATGACTTATGGCTCCATTACCAACTTGAGATGCATCCTTTTGAAATCAACAATTGAAAGCAGTATCACTAAGGTTTCTTCTATCTTAATAAGGTGGTTTGCTGTTTTATTTATCTTTAGTGTACTTCAAAAAACAAGGTGACATAGGAGCACCCTACATACTTCTGGCAGGAAGGCATACCTCAACAAAATGAAAGAATTAAACCAGAGGTTGAGAGTGTGATAGCATGTGCCAAGCATAAAGATCATATCTAATTAAGAAGGTCTCTATGATCAAGTAGTCCAGTGTGTAATCAGAAAGTAAACTTTGATTGGTACTTGACTCCCATCAAGTTCTACTTGCATGGAAATAATAAAGGTATTCCCTTGGTGTTTTTCCACTGTGGCTGATTCTGTATTGCTGTATATATTTGCATTAGCTACTTTTGTATGACACAGAAAGTAAAGGCCTTTAAGAAAAAATATTGCCACAATTCAAAGAGAGTCTGTTTTGTAGTACCCACTCAGCCAGACCATTCTCGCGTATGACTTCATTTAGTCTCTATAACACCTCTAAAATACAGGGACTGCATTTTCCATTGTACAGAAGAGAAAACTGATGTTCAGCTCCATTAAGTAACTCACCCAAGTTCACACAGCTAATGAGCACCAAAGCTCAGATTTAAAACAGCTGTCTCTGTCTATATAGCTCATTCTCTGTCTAGAATTCCACAAAATCTCTCTAGGTCTTTGCACTGAAGGGACCATTAATTATAATGAAATATAATACCCCTTTTAATGCTAAAATTTTACAATTGAGCCCAAAAAACAGTACATACTGCCATGAAAGTCATGACCACTTTTTTTTCTGTTTTATTTCCTTTTTGAGGTTTTTATAATGGTTCATGATAAGAGGTGATTTGTATATTAGCGCTAAATGTAAGTAACATGTGAATGTGAAAAAAAATCACATTATAATAGTGAATCTTAACCAGAGGTGACTTTTCTCCTCTTCTCTTCTGGGGACATTTGGCAATGTCCAGAGATCTATTTGGTTGTCACAGCTGTGAACGTACTACTGCATCTAGTAGGTAGAGGTCAGGGATGCAGCAAATATCCTAAAATGCTCTGAATAGTCCCCACAACAAAGAATTATTGAGCCCCAAATGTCAGTAGTGCTAAGGCTAAAAATCTCTGCTTTGTAGTGTTGTTCTTGATTAGCGAATTCCCTAGGAAGGAAGTTTTGGACTCAGATTGAAGAAAGTTTGACTTGTCTTCTCCTCCAAGCTGCCCTCCCCGGCCTCAGGTACACTACTCCATTTGCCGTCATCCAACCACTGATGTGTTTCCCACTAAAGAAGTCCAAAGCTTGCCTCTTCCCTTTTAGGTCTCATCTCATTAAAGCTGAAAGTATCTGTTATCAGTCTTTTGTCTTGATTAACACTACACCCTTATTGAAATTGGATTGCCTATTTTGTACCCTGCTCTACTCTAGGTTTTAATGATGTATTAAGGTAGTTACAGATACAATTCCCCTCCTGAATTTACTTTCATGATGGGGACATAATCAATAAAGACCAATAAGATAATTGTCATATAGTGATGTTTGCTTTGGAGACAGTTAAGTAGGACATTCTGGTAGTAACTGGGGGAGGTAGGGATTCTTATTGAGAAGGTAATATTTGAACTAAGATTTATATGACAAGAAGAAAATAACTACTTAAAAATCTGAGAGCAGAGAATCCCAGCCAAAGGGACCAGAAAAATCTAGTCTACAGCAGCAATGAGTTTGGAATGTTTAAGGATTAGAAGGAAAACCCTTGATTCTGATGAACAGGTGATAGAATGAGAAAAGAGAGCGAAAAAAAAAAAACTATAGCAGGTAGGGGCTTATATGTCATGGTAGAATATTAGATACTCTTTTTATTGCAATAAAAAAGCCACTAGAGTTGGGCGTGGTGGTGCACATTTGTAATCCCAGTACTTGGGAGGCTGAGACAGGAGGACCACAGGTTCACGGCCAGCAGCCTCAGCTACTTAGCGAGGCCCTGTTTCAAAATAAAGAATAAAAAATAGGGCTGGGGGTGTATATCAGAGGTATAATGCCCCTGGGTCTGATCCCCAGTTCCACACATACACACACACACACACACACACACACACACACACACAAAGCCATTAGAGAATTTTAAGCAGGGGCATGTGAAACTCTGATATTTGCGTTAGATTATAATATTTGGCTTTGAAGAATATCCTTGGAAGGCAAAGTGAAATCAGGGAGTCAAATAGAAAGTTTTCAAAATAATGGGAGATGTTGGTGCCTTCAACCATGGTATAGCAGTGGAAATGGACCAACAGGTTGTTAGCAGGAGTTCGGAGCTAATGTGCTTGATGATGGGCAGAGTATAGGGGAACATCGATAAGTAAAACCTAGATTTTTCACTTCAGCAACTGAGTTGAGGATTATGCTAATTACTGTGACATGGCATATGGACAGCTATTCTATGGTTGAAAATTAATGAGTGTTATGTTTGATGGGACATCCTACTGAAGATGTTAAGGATGCAGGATAAATGAATCTGGATGGGCATCATGGAAAAGATCAGAGATAGAGATGTAAATTCAGAGTTGTCATCATGAAAATGGCATTTGAAACCTTGAAATGGAATGGGATTACCTGTATAGCATGTATTTATAGAGAAAAGGATAAGAAACTTGGTGTAATTTGCCTTCCAGGAGTCAATATGTATCCAGGGTAAAAAGAATGGTAGTTTACCAACAAGAAGATAAGAATTATTGTGTGTGACTGAGAAGATACAGTAAATTATTATACTTGCCTAGTATGTTTTAGATCAAACACAAAGTGTGTGTGAAGTGGTGGGAGGAGGCAAGCTTTAAAATCATAAAGTAATTTTATAAACATAAGAATAATATATATGATAGTATTATTAGTACTTTTAGAGTAACTGACAAGATAGTGGGAAATGTGAAATAATAATAATAATAATAATAATAATATAATAATAAATAGCACACAATGCCTTTGGACCAGTTAATTTGTATTGAACAAGTTCTTCCTGGGATTTTGGGAGTGTGGACAGTAGAATGATTGCTTGGTATCATCTCTTCATTACATTTCATTATGTTCTTCCAAAAGCCCAGTGTTTTTATCTCATAAATTGTTAATTTTACTCAGTAAGTCATGCTTATGTTCTAGTATTAGACTTTCCAATTATCTGTATTTAATTGCATCATTCTAGGAGGTTGAGATTTTTTAAAAACCTGATTGTGCTATAAAACATAAAAGTATTCTTTCCATTTTCTTGTCATCTGCAAATTTAACCAATATGTCTTCACCTAAGTCTTAATAAAAATATTGGTAAGATCAAGGATCTGAAGGGCTTCACCATTTTACCAAGACTCTCCCTCATCACACCTCCAAATCATACAAAAGTATTGTACCCATATTTTTATCTTCCATATTTTTACAAACCATTTAGCTAAAATATGCTCCTACTCTGTCTAAAAGATTTAACTGGTGGAAGAATCTGGGGATTTTGCTCCAAAATGGAGTAAGATCAATATGACATAAGTTGTTATGAAATACATGGCAGCTCCTAGGGTTACTATTCTTTTTCTAATTGCACACATGTCTTTAAAAAAATAAGATTGTATTTTAGAATCAGATTTAGATGTGCTTTAAAAGTTCTGAGATGTTTGTTTTTTTATCATGATATTAAGTTGGCTGTTTAGTACCTATTCTGCTCTCCGTATTCCTCACAGATTACTGACAGCAACTCTGCAATCCTCTCAGTTGCCCTACAGGCCTGTGCTTCCATCTGGGCAGGAGTCACCCATGTCCTGAGAGTTAATTCACCTCTACTGGGCTTCAGTACCTTCTCACTAATGTGTGTCTCTCTTACCAGCCTGAGTATCCTTTTTTGTGTGTGTGTGTGTATGTATGGTACTGGGGGTTGAACTCAGGTAGACTGGGGGTCTACCTCCAAGCTACACCCCCAACCCTATTTTATTTTTATTTTTATTTTTGAAACAGGGTCTCATTAGGTTGATGACAGTCTCACTACTTGCTGAGGCTATCCTTGAATCTGTAATCCTCCTGTCTTAGCTTCCCAAGTACTGGGATTACAAGTGTGCACCACCACACCCAGCTCTGAGTATCCTTCTCATTGGCCCACATGATGGAGTCAAAGTAGGAGTACAGGCATTATAGTTTTTCTTTGTCAATACAGTACCAGCATATTTTTAAGCAAAAAACATATTTGTTTGTGTGTTACATTTGTTAATCTTTAAGTTTCAAAAAATAGATATTTTAAACCACCCCTTAACCATATGTGGCAAATAGATTACAAGTGCATCATTCTCTAGAGTTGAAACTGAATCATCAAATCAGGCCTGTTGTTTTCCTTCAAAGGTACAATAGAGAGGCTCCCTTTTGACAAAGTAGCTGGAAATTGAGCATGAGATTATCATCAGATCAAGAATCTTTTTTTCTTTTCCTTCCTCCCTCCCTTCCTCTCTTCCTTCTTCCTCCTCCCTTTTCTTTCTACCCCTCTCTTGTTTCTCCTCTTTCTCTCACATTTTTTGCAATCAAGAATAAAGTAAGCCTTTTTAGAATTTCAGGTAACATTGAAGTGGGTTTGGGTTTTCAATTTTTACATTTCCTCTACTCAATTTAGCTAGCATTTTAATGACAATATTCTTCCACAATGATGATTAAATAGCACACCTGTGTCATGATTGCCTTTATAACCTAAGAACTTTTATTTTGTCTTTCTATAAAAAGATAAGGAAGTGAGTTTGCTTTATTTAATTGGACCAGAACATGGGTCCCCAGAACATAGAAGAACTTAAATATATTTAAGCAAATGAATGAATTGATGAGCAAATAAATATTGCTAATAAAATGTGGCAAATTATATATATATATATATATATATATATATATATATATATTCATAAGCTGTCTAACCCCTGTCCTTTACTAGAGATAGCATTCAAAATAAAGTACTTTTTATTAAGACAGTAGAGGAAATATATTTCATTTATAATTTTTTCAAAATAAATTAATCATATTCAATGGACTCCATCTTTGTTGTGACTTACTCAACTCTTATTTCTTAACTGACATTCTGAGAAATTTAAGTTGTGGGAAGAATACTCACTCATTCCCTCTAGAAGCAAGTAGTAAGTATATGTCATTTAGTGGGAACACACCTTGGTGTTCCATTAATTGTCAGTATTCTTGTGATTGCAGAGCTTTTTTTTTTGCAGCCATATGTCCACATTGTCAAAATGTTTTTTTTTTTTGTCATAAAGTCACTTATTCTAGTTTTATATGGGGTAGAAACCTCTGAGCTATTCAGTCAAACTTTATTAAGCTATGTCACAAATGTTAATGAAAAGTACCCCTACTTACTACTGTCACTATACATTCCCATTTCCAACTTCATGGCACAATTTTCAGTGTCTTTTGTTGAAGAACAAAACAAACAATGAAAGAACAGGCCTTAGAATTTCAAAGTTGAATACCTTGGTTTATCCCTGGGAAGCAGCTGGAGGAGAAAAGATGCTCACCTACAAAGCATCACTAATGAGTTTTATAGGTAGCTTTTGCACAGCAATAGAGGAATACAGAAAACAATTGAATGGAGTTTTTTGTGTGCTCCAAAGATAACTGTCAATCTGAAATGTTAAACCCAATGAAACTATGTTTTCAAGAACCAGATTTAAGCTGGGCGTGATGGCGCACACTTGTAATCCCAGTACTTTGGGAGGCGGAGACCGGAGGATCCGGGTTCGCGGCCAGCCTCAGCTCTCGCTCTCTCTCTCTGTCTCTCTCTCTCTCCTTAGTGAAGCCCTCCGCAACTTCGTGAGACCCAGTTTCAAAATAAAGTATAAAAAATAGGGCCAGGGGCGTAGTGCGGAGGTAGAACGCCCCTGCATTCAATCCCCGGTACCACAAAAAAAAAAGAACCAGGTTTAAATAAATTTAATTCCAAAAAGTTTACAAAAGCAAAGTTTACCAATAAAAAAATCTTCACTTTAAAAAGTATTTTCAGAAAGAAACAATTGATACCAGAAAAAATTCTGAGATAAAGAAAGTGAGCAAAAAAAAAAAAACATATATGTTGCTGTATTTAAACCAGAGCATCTTCTTGAAAATAAGGATAAAATATCCAATTTGTAGGACTAAAGTATATATATATATATTTGAGGTAAAGTACCAAAAAGGTATATAAATAAGCCAGGAAGAGATCAGGACTAAAATACTCTCAGATCTTCATCCTGTTTTGAATCAAGGAGGTTAAAGATACTGATTAACTTTAGACTTTATTAAGTATGCATGTTTACTCGTCCATAATATCATATAACAGAATGGAGGTAGCATATATAAATACAAAACCAGGAGGTAAAGAAGAAACAAGAAAAACATTATCATCAACTAAATGCATTTCCCACTAAATCCCAACATAATCCTAAAATGGGTAGAGAAAAACAAAGAATCAGGAAAAGCTAGTTCATGAAGAAGAAAGTATGAAATTAATTGTGGCACTAGACTTTAAACATTTATTTAAAAATATAATAAGACATGACACACTGACATAATATACACAGACCTTAGGATAATATAGCAGATGTAATATTGCAGATCACTGGGGAAAGATGAGCCATTCAATAAGTATCAATGGAAAAGTTGATAATCTGTAAGGAAAGAAATGTATATTTCACTCAAACTAACATATATTGACACACAAGGCAAAATTCATGAAGTAAAATGGACAAATTCATCTTAAAATTATAAACTATTTATACAAGATATTAAAAATGAGAAAAGCAGCAAGATATTAAAAATAAGAAAAGCAGCAACAAAATGATAGAAGATATCTGCAACATAACATTTGGTTACAGAGCCAAAAAGGAATTAGGATCCATGATATATAATTTCTTCAAGTCAATGAGAAAAGATAAGCTACTAAAAAGAAAAAAAACAGGCAAAAGAATAAAGAGACATGTCACAGAATAGGAAACTCTATGGCTTAATCAAAACACAAGAAGATATTAAGTTTCCTTTTTAACTCAAGCAATGAAAATTATTTAATTTATATTTTCTTGGTTTGTTTTTTTGTTTTGACTTGGCAAGGCAATGTACTTCTGTGCAGAAGAGTGCAGAGCCTCTATAAAACTGGTACAGCAAGCACACTAGGCGGGCAGTCTGCTTAGTCTTTTATCCCCTAACGCGACGGCCACTGTGCTGTTTCCCATTGACTGGAGTATGACTTCCAATCTTTAATTTATTTTTAAGTGATACATGAAAACATAAAAAAAATTGTACACAGTAGTGAGGTACCTTGTAACACGTTGATACATGTATATATTGAGTAATGTTCAAATAAGGGTAAGCATATCTATTTCCTCAGTTATCATTTATTTATGGTGAAAGCTTTAAAAACCCTTTCTTCTAACTTTTTAAAGTGCATAGAATAGAATTGTTATAAGTAGTCACTGTACTGTGAAATGGCACGCCAGAACTTGTTGATTCTACCTAACTATAATTTAGTACCACTGGTCAATCCTTTCCCATCCATTTCCACCCCAGGGTCCCCAACTTCTGGTGACTACCACTGGACTCTCAACTTCTATGAGATCAACATTTTTAGATTCCACTTATGAGTGAGATTAAGCAGGACTTGCCTTTCTGTACCTGGTTTATTTCATTTAACGCAATGATCTCCAGTTCCATCCATGTTGTTGTAAATGATAGGTTTCATTCTTTTTATGACTGAATAGTACTCCATCGTATATATGTACCACATTTTTTATCCATTCATAATTTGATGAAGGAAATGCAATTATTATCATAACACTGGAAAAAATGTAAAGATATTTAATCTTGATGAGGCTGTGCAATAAACTTTTATATATCTCTGCTATCAAAATAAAATTAATACATTATAAATCTTTACAAGTTAAACTTTAACTTAAACTATTTAAGAAATAAACGAGTTCTTAAACTATTCCACAAAAATCAATATATAATGCATATGGCTATCAGTAATTGCTGTAGATGTCAAGTCTTGTGTAAGGCCACCCTCTCTCCAGGCCTCATCTTCTTCATCCATCAGTTATGATGCTTAGATCAGCTGACTTCTAAAATCTCACCATATTCTGGAAATCATTATAAGATAAATTGAATGGTTTCACATAACCATTGCAGGAATGCTGGATTCTAAAGTATCAAAAATATTCATCTATGCTGGGTACAGATTTTCCAGATTTTATTTTCCCTAAAATCAAGGTGGGTCTTGCAATAGATGGCACCTTTTCCCACTGCGGTCACCCAGGCAGCAGTTGCAATGCAGTTGCCATTGCCTCATGGCCAACAAATTTAGTTATTCTTCCTGTGCCACAACTAGTCAACAGTATCCCCTTGATGCTTCAGTCAATATATCATTGAAAGAATGTGAACCTGCTTGTCCTGCCTGAAAAGTTTTCATTGACATATTTTAATACACTCAATAAAACCCAAGCTTCAAGAATTGTAAAATGGATACCAGCAATTTGTAAAAACATTCTGGAGACTATTAGTAAAGCATCTTTTAAAGAAAAACTTCATAAAAAATATTCTTGCACCAAGTGCAGTGGTATATGGCCTCTAATCCCGGTAGTTGGGAGGCTGAGACGGGAAGATCGCTGGTTTGAGGCCAGAGCATGGTAACTTGGAAAGACCCTGTTTCAAAATTAAAAATTAAAGGGCTGGGGGTATAACTCAGTGGTAGAATGCCTCTGGTTTCACTCCCCAGCTCCCCAGTACTCACCCCCCGACCCATACACATATACACATACACACACACACACACACACACACACTGTGTGTGTGTGTGTTTGTGGTGCTGGAGATTGAACCCAGAGGCATTCTACCTCCGAGCTACACCCCCCAGACCAATTTTTTTTTTTTTGGAAACAGGGTCTCTCTAAGTTGCTGAGAGCCTTGCTAATTTGCTGAGGCTGGCCTTGAACCTGTGATCCTCCAGTCTCAGTCTCCCAAGTACTGAGATAACAGGTATGTGCCACCATACCTGGCTCAATATTCTTCATAGACACAAATAACAAGATTGATTGGGAAAACCTGGAGATAAGGAAAACTGAGTATAAAAGCTATTCAGAAGAGCTATGTGAATAGATTTTATTAGAACCTTGACCAATTTAAGGGGTTTATATTTTCTACATAAGTAGACAAGAGTAGATCCTTTACAAGTTTCTTCTAGCAATTAAAGGGTTAATTCACACTGTTAAATCATGGTTATAGAAACTGGGAGCCAGGGGAGGGCAGCAGAGAGCTAACCTAAAAGAGTCGTGTTTCCTTTTTTGTTTCAACTATATAGAAGGCAGCTCATAGTTTATGAAGCTGTTTCATATATGTATGAATTCATGACATCCCTACCACAAAAACTGGGCAAGCCAGTTATTTCCATCCTCACTTAACAGGAAATGAAACAAACTTACATAAATTAAGAAATTAAGTGACTAGTTTAAAGGGGCGCAGGTAATAAGCGTTGGCCATTGACTAAAGCTAGGGAGGAGAATTGGATTTTCATGCATTCTTCTCCATCAAATGTTGGCAAAAGCTAGAGAAGCCTACTGGGTTATCTGGGAGACTATCAGAGATGGGTCTGCTGAACATACCATCCAGTTGGTGTCTGTCCCCTGAGGTCCAGGTCAGCTAAGCATAGAACCAAGGTGCCCAGTTGAAGATATCATAAATCAGGATACAGATGTGAACCAAATAGTCAAGCCAAGACCAGAAGAGTTTAAGTCAATACCAAAGCAGTCCATGATCACTAGAGATTAGAAAACAGGCCTCAGTGGAACTTATAAGTGGGCCAGAGAGGAGACTTCAGATGACATGTTGTGTTATCAGTGTATCATGAGTATTGGTGAGTCCTCCAACCCTGCTATTTCTGGATTTATTGAAAAACAGAACAGCCCCTGGCCCCTCAGCAATAATGTTTAAGCAAGACTCTGGGGTATTTTATACTGGTGAAGATACAGATGAAATGAACTAAAGATATTTGCTGTGTTTCTACCTCTCTTCCTAGCAAAAAGGAAAAAAAAATTCCAGAGGGAGAGTTTCTACTTCATTTACCAAGTGGTTATTGTTTAAAAGCTCAAGTCAGGAAATGGAATAATTTGAAGCCCTACTGGGAAGGCATATATGATTCTTCATGCCAAAGAAATTGCACTAAACCTTTTGGCCTGACAGGTGTAGTCTAGGTGAAGTATTTTGTCAGGATTCATTTCTGTACTGAGCAGTCACTTCACAAGTGAGTTACGTGGTGGGGTTTTGAAGGTTTGGGTTTCTGCCGAAACTCAGAGGTAGAGAGTATTCAGAGCAACACACAGTACAAACTCTACTTACACTCCCCCTGCATGGCTGTCTCTTAGGAAAACCCCTGAAGAGGAAGGGGGAAAGGTGGGTCTGCAGCTGTGTTTTTTCTTAGAGAGGAAGGGGGTCTGAGTACAGAATAGAGAACAAGAGATTCCAGACTCTGCCCACATTGTGTGCAGGGCATCAGTTACATGAATGTTGTTCAAGTCCTTCCTCTAGAAAACACACAAATAGGAAAGGAGGAGTCAGTATCCTTCACTATTTACCTAGAGTAAGTCATGCTTTATTCTGGGTTACTGGAGGACAGGGTATGTATAGTTAAAAACTTATATGGAGAAGGAGGATGAAGACAGGATTTTGTTCCAAAATATCTGTGCTTTAACAAGGTCATTGCATGTATTTTTTAAAGGACTTAAAGATCATATAATAGTATGCAAATACATTGAGAGCTGAATGGTTACAACTCATATAGTCATTTTATTAATGAACTGTCTTTGGCTCTCTTTTTGTTTTCATTCTTGGATAACAAGTAGAAATCATAAATATGTTTTACATCTGTATCTATATTCATATCCAGATTCATACCTATTACCAGAATGAAGAGAAAAAAGTACAGAAAGAACTGAAGCTTTAGAATTAGATGGACCTGGACATATATCCAGCTTTTATCACTTATGCAATGGCCAATTTGTGGCACGGTGCACAATATTTCTGGTCCTTAATTTCATTATCTATCAAGTGGAGACACAAATACCCACAGGATAGGATTTTTAAGAGCTCTTGGTTCAAGTCGGAATTTGATAAATGTTATCTTGGATAATTATGCATGTGTACATTTTAAAGTATCTGGAAAAAATCAAGAAAAGTTCAAAAATTTCAGGGAATAAACACTGGAGAACTCTACATGTGATGATTAGCAAGGATAGAATGAATAAGTACAAAGAGCAACAGAGAGATTAAAAAGTACAAACACTGGAAAAGTATGAAGATTGCAGTGTTGATGTTTCCATATTAAAAAAATAAAGAGAAATGAGAAAGAATATAGACTATTCTGTATTATACAAGTGTTCTAAATCTGACTGGAGACTTGATTGCAGTAGTTGTTGAGAGCTTAGGGTATCAATTGAAATTTGCAGCCCAAGGATACTAAACTTCCCACCCCCAAAACACCAGTAGTAGTAGACTTCTGAACATACCCAAAAAAAAAAAAACAAGAAATATCCATTTCCAAATTTCTAAGTGTTCACTATAAATGCATGCAAGGCAGCATCACCCTTACTTGACTCCACAAAATAGCTGCTGGTATTCAGCTTGTGAATGGTGACTCTCATCCACTGTGGCTTTATCCGTGGCTCTCCTTGCCTGACTTCAGACATTACGAGATGACTGAGCTTTTCTTGGCACCTCCTGATAATAACCTACTGAGAGTCAAAAACTTCTGTGGCCAATAAATAAATAACTAAATCAGGATATAGTAAAAAGGGACCAGGTGGACATGTAAACTACCCCAGCTTCTCTGATATACTTTAAAAACAGTAGTTCTGGTTCATGGTCATAAAACACTACGCATATAATAACTAGTTATAAGATTGCTCACAATAGTTTATTTCTAATATTCAAAATACTCAAGTTTATGAATGGCTTGCCATTTTATATAGATTGGAGAGAAAATGTGATTATTTCTATAAGTGTTACCTCCTTGCATTTGTGTATGTGGATGCATAGCATCCTGGTATTTAAATCAAGAGTGTAGGACAATGAAATAAACTTAAATGATCGTGTGTACACATATGGTGTGTGTGTGTATGTGTGTGTGTGTGTGTGTGTGTGTTGGTGCTGTTTGGTTTTGGGTTTTAGTATAGACCATGTGACCACGTGTAAGTTTTAAATTTAGACAAACTAAGCCAGGTGTGGTGGCACACACTTGTAATCCCAGTACTTGGGAGGCTGAGATCGGAGGATCCGGGTTCATGGCCAGCCTCAGCTACTTAGTGAGGCCCTCTGCAACTTAGCGAGACCGTTTCAAAATAAAGAATAAAAAATAGGGCTGGGGGTGTAGCTCGGAGGTAGAATGCCCCTGGATTCAATCTCTAGTACCACACACAAAAAAAATTTAGACAAACTTGAGAGTCAAAAGAAGAAGAAAGAGAAGTCTAACCTGTTGCAACCATATCTAAGGGGGACAACCCCAACCAACTCCAGGGAAAATTTCTTCCTCATGATGACACAGTTTCTGATAGACTCATAGACTGGGGTTGAGGGGAGTGAGGAATTTGTCTATGCAGTTGTACTTATAAAATGGCTTGTAGTACACCACTTTAGAAGATCTTTTTTGTATGTGTATTTGGTATTGAGGATTGAACCCAGGGTTGAAACCCAAGCCAGTTTTATTTTTTAATTTTTAAACAGGGTTTTATTAAGTTACCACGCTGGACTAGAACCTGTAATCCTCCTGTCTCAGCTTCCCAAACACTTCGGATTAACAGACATATGCCACCGTGCCCAGCTAAGAGAATGATCTTTATTTAGTTGGAGGGGTCTGGAGCATCTCCCCAGGCTTAGGTTGTCTGGAGGATCCTGGTCCAAACACTATGATATTTAAAAGCATGGGCATACATCAGCTTGTCTATCATAAGCATGCTGCTTTGTCCTGCCCAGACCATCTGCTGCCACCCACTATGTTTGAGCTGGCTTCATCCGCTACCCCTTCTCTGTGGTATCTCTTGGCAGTGCACTACCACACTCACCAGCAATTGCTGGAAGAGCTTTCTCTTGTATATGGCCATTTGGCAGTTAAAACAAATTATTAAATTTCAACTAGTAACCTCTGCTGCTGGAATTCCCACTGGGAACAGGGAGCATAGTATAGAAATGGTGAGGCCTCATAGCTTAAATATCTCTGCCTTCTCCATGAGCTCAACAGTAGGCTCCTTGGGCACTAAATGTTGCTACTCTTTCCCAGTGTTCTTCAATGTAGAGAAAATACTTCGAATATATGTAGTGAGATTTAAGGGCCAGAAACTCTGGGCACTGAAATTCCATTTTGGAGTGACATAAGAAAGGCATTCAAAAAGAATATCAAAACCCATGCCCTGGGGTGAATATAAAACAATCACTAGGCTAAGTCCCGCTGAAATTTATATATATATATATATATATATATATGCACAATATATATATATATGCACACACACACACACACACACACACACACACACACATATATATATATATATATATATATATATATATATATATATGAGTTATTTATGTCCTTCCTCTACTTTTAGGATGAAAGCATTAGCCAACCTGCTTTTCCCACAGTAGCTCCCACAGACACACCTTGAGCTCTATCACCTTTCCTTCAGGGTGCCATTCCTAGTATGTCTATGCTTGGAGTTAAGTAGTGCTAGTTTGGTAAATAATGAGCAGTTAATATATGACAGTATCTGGTCTAGTCCCTGAATAAGAAAGAAAATCCCTCCCCTTGGAGGACTGATGGTCTAGAGAATCCTTTGGTCCCTTCCTTACTTTCTGACATCTTCATTTCATCTATCCTCCAAACCTCACCTTGAGGACTTCTCCCCCTGTGAAGATTTTTCTGAAATTCTTATACTAAAAATAGTATGCATGTCTTCAAAATTCTATTTCATTTTCTGATCTTCACTGTTCAGATGGCTTTTTATCTTCTACATCTCTGTACTGTCGATTTTTACGTAGATATCTTTCCAAATTGTATGTTGCTAGAGAGTAAAAGGTTTAGCACATAAGCTTCAAAAAAGCAACTGATTCTGTGAAATTTTTTTCCACTGCTGTATCTTCATAAATGATAGTAGGCACCATGTGGTAAACACTCTATAAATATTTTGCATGGATAAATTAATTAATGAGTGCCTTTGTATCTTTCACAGTACCTTCCTGTGTTGCAAATAGAGTATTGGATTTGAACTCAAAGTCCTAGATTTTAAAACCAGGCTCAAAAGTTGACTTCCCCCACTCTGAGACTCAGCATCCTAAACCTAAATGTGAAATGGAAATAAGAATTTCTGCTTTACTTATTACATCGAGTTATTTTGAAGACCAAATAGGTATGATATGTATGGAAAACACCCCCTTTGCTCACTGCTAAATGAGTTAAGAGTAATTACATACAACAAAGTATGTAATGGTTACTATTGAATGAATAAATGTATATTTTACATACTTTATGTATGTAGTCTCCAAAAATCACAGATTGAGTCCTCAACTCACTATATGATGATATTTGGAGATGGATCCTTTGAGAGGTAAATCAGGGCTAGATTAGGTCAATGATATTGGTACCATACTTTGAAGAGATGCCAAAGACCTTGCCCTCTTTCTGTCCTCTTAAACACACAAAGAAGAGGTCATGGGAGCACACAGCAAGCTGATGGCTCTCTAGAAGCCAAGAGAAGAGGCCTCCAAATGAAAAGTACCTTGCCAGAACCTTGTTCCTGGACTCTCTATTCTCCAGAACAGTAATAATAAGTAACTGTAATTTAAGCTACCATGTCTATGGTATTTTGTTGTAGCTTCCTGAGCTGACTAAAGCAACATACATGCATTAATGAATAGAAAAAAAATTATTCCATAAAATTTGAGCAATTTGGTGACCCAAAGGGACTCTAGAGGTAAGAGATACTTCAGTCATTCCAGAAAACTAATTGACATTTAAAAGCACTATACTGCAAGTTTGCTGAGTTTATCTCCTAAGATCAGCTTTGTTCCTAAATTGACATAAAGGAAAGAATTAAACTGTGTGTGAAAACACTGAAGTCTCAGTAGGTGCCCATGGCAAGACACTCTAACTCTCTGATCCTCTATCATCTTATCTATGAAGTGACATTTAGAGTGCCCCAAATACCTATCTCCTAGCATTGTTGTGCTGATCAAATTAAGTTTATATGTTGATAAATAGTTTGCAAATTATTAAATGCCAATAAAATGTCAGCTCTTATCAGTGGTGGCATACCATAAAAGATTCATGGTTTGCACTGCATCCTTTGCTTCTGAAAATTAGCTTTCTTGCCAGGATTTGCTTATGGCCTAGAAGTTTCAAGCATCCTAGAAGTTACTGAGAGTATTAATTTTTATCAGAAATCTAGTGAGCCAGCCATCCTGCGCGACCCGGACGGCCCTCTGCACCCCGCCCCGGCCAGCCTTGCGGTCCTGGTCCTGCACGATCCGGGCGGTCCTCCGTGTCCCACCTACGACAACCTACGACACCCGCGCCAACCCACGCGACCCCAACAGCCCTCCATGCCCCGCCTTGGACCCCCTCCCCCCCACATGACCCAGGCAGCCCTCCATGCCCAGCCGCGGACTCCGGCGCCCTCCTGCACAACCCAGGCAGCCCTCTGGGTCCCGCCTCGGAATCCAACACTGCCACCCAAGACCCAGGCGGCCCTCTGCACCCCACCTCAGACTCCCATGCCCTCTGGTGCTGCTGCCCAAGACACAGAGCATGCACCTCTCTCACCTGCACGGGAGCCTCTATGCCACGCTTCAGAGCCTGGATATCCTCCAGTGCCACCACCCGAAACCCACACAACCGTCAGTGCCACCTCAGAGCCAGGGCACGCTCCGGCGCTGCCACCTGAGATCCAGGAGCCCACACACCTCCCAGGGGCCTGCGCGCAATCCTCTGCACGGTGCCTCAGCGCCCATGCACCCTCAGATGCTGCCACCAGATACTCAGAGTCTGCACCCCCTCAGCCCTGCGTGAGATACTCAGCGCCGTGCATCAGAGCCTGGGCAACCTCTGGCAACGCCTCCTAAAACTCAGAGCATGTGTGCATCCCTTGGGGCACGGGTGACCCACTACAGTAACATATGCATACCCATGTTCATAGCAGCACAATTCACAGTGGCCAAACTATAGAACCAGCCTAGGTGTCTATCAACAGATGAATGGACTACAAAATTGTGGGAAATATACACACAATGGAATTCTACCCAGCAATAAAGAAGAACAAAATAACATCATTTTCAAGAAAATAGAAGGATCTGGAGGACATTATGTTAAGCGAGATCAATCAATCACAAAAAAATAAGGGACATATGTTTTCATTAATATGTGCAACCTAGGGAGTAGTGGGGACACACAAGGGACTCCCGTTATAATGAAGAACCCTTAGTGGGGCAAGGAAAGTGGTACAAGGGAAGAGGAAGGGCAAGAAAGAAGTGAATCCATGGAATTACTATCATAAACAATGTGTACATGTGAGAATATACCAATTCATTCTCGGTACTTCATATGGGTGGGGGGAGGCAGGGGGCACTAAGAGCCGTGTGCATGTATGTTAACATCAAATAGATATTCATTGTGATGTGAGACTCCAATGCACCATTAAAAGCATGTTAAAAAATCTAGTTAGCCATGTTTTGCAGAAAAGAAGCTATCCCTCAGAGGCAAAGTGAATTGTCGAGGGCCACATGGCTTGCCAATGGCACAACTTGTTCCTAGCACAAGTTTAATAGCTCCAAACATGGAATTCTTTCCTTTAAAGCACTAAAATGTGAGCTTCTGATTTTTAAACTATTATATTTTCAAAAACAATAGTTTGTATTTTCAGTGAGACTATTTCTCTTATCATATTTTACTCCAATAAAGATAATATATGAGATTTTATGAAATTTTTCTACTACCTCTAAGTTTTGGTGAATATGCAATATTCTTTTTAGCAACTATTTTGAAGGAACAATTTAACAATGGGCCCCTTGTTAATTTTAATGGGTCCCTTGTTAATTAAGATTGGCAGAACACCTGTATTGTTGATATTTAATATTTTATAAAGATTTTTAAAGAGCACTGTTACTATAAAACTATTTTGTTCTTGTAAATATGAAAAAAGGTGCATGATCCTGCATAAACTGATACTTGAGTCCTGTCATAGAATAAAAGGACTGAGGTTCATGTTCCACATCTGCAGATATTACTTATTAAGCAAGTAAGTACTGAGGTCTAGATTGTATTCAAATCTCTGGGGTAAGGATGGTGATGAGGTGTAGAATTTTTAAATAGGCTTTTGAATATAGCCTGTAACTAGGAATATGGTAGAAGTTATGAAGAAATTGCTTCACTAAGCATCATTATTCTGAAGAATAGTAAGAATAGCAGACCTCAGAGAAATATGAATTAACACTCAAATTATATTGACAGCCTAGCCTGACTCCCAGGAATTTAAAGCAAATTGGGCATTCAGACACCAGATGGGTTTCTTAAATACCCCTTCCATATTTTAAAAATCTTGGTAAGTCAGTCTTAGAGGAAAAGCAGATCTTTCTTCCCATACTGATATAAATTTTTTATCTTCCTCACTTGTTTAATGGCAGTTCAGTAAGGTAAGACTAAGCCCAGGACACTTGAGTCTAGTGTGGAAAGGGACCTGGTTCAGTCCTCAGGAGCATTCCTATTCTCTTAGCTGAGGTTTCCACCTAGGTAGCCCCAAAAGGCTGAAGTCATGATAGAATTTCAGGATCACAAGGAGCCCAGCTGAGAAGCTTTTCCTCCAAGTATGAGGTCATGGCCTCCTGCTGTGACTGCCTGGGTGCCACCCCTGAACATATATTTGAATAATCATACTAAGCTGGCAAATACAAGCCAGCATTTCAGTATTCATTTGCCCAAATGAAAGATAAACCAACCACTGATATTTCCCAAACGTTGCTCTCTTCTGCTGATTACAAATATATTGTATGATTTCTGGCTGCTGATGTGACATTCACAATTGTGCAGAAATTTCAGGTTCTCTCTGTGGTGCACAGTCAGTAGGTTTCATTGGCTTACAGATTAGGAAAATTAACGTTAACAGGCGACTGGATCTGCCATACTGAAGATATACAGGGGCTTTGAAAAAATTAGACTGTTGCATCTTTATGCAGGACACACCACTCTGATGGGTCGTTTTTGGCAAAGCAAGAGCCACAAAATAACCTCTTTGCCTAGATTTTATTTTTGGTATGCTGTCAAGATATATATGGAGAACATTATTTGCATGTGTGTGTGCATACATATGACTGAGTCAAAGTTGCTTCCTGTACCTGTGAACAATCGAATTTTATTGTTTGTTTCGTGAGCTGCTACCATAATTTTTTATCATCATCATCAGTAACAATTATGTTTCATCAATATCAAGCCCTTTACATGGAGATAAAGGTGGATAATAATAGCCCTATTTACAGTTAAGAAAACTATGGTTTATATCATTACACCTTATAGTATCCAACTCATACTGTCCTCCTCCCCACCAGACTCTTAAACTCTGAGGATTAATGGAAACATTTCACTTATTTAGTAATCAGTATCTTGAATCTATTTTTTTTTTTTTTGTGGTACTGGGGATTGAACCCAGAGGCATCCTACCTCTGAAGCTATATGCCCAGCCCTATTTTATTTTTTATTTTGAAACAGGGTCTTGCTAGATTCCTGAGAGTCTGAATAAACTTCTGAGGCTGATCTCAAACCTGCAGTTCTCCTACCTCAGCCTCCCAAATACTGAGATTACAGGTGTGTGCCACTACTCCTGGCTCTTGAATCTATTTTAGACTTTTAGAAGATATATGTTTTTAAAGGTAATAAAAGTATATATTTTATTATTTTAAGGTATATTTTATATGATAAAAGGTAATGAAGACCCAACCACAATTCATCAAATGTAAATCAGTTCTTAAAAATGTGCTTTTGGATGGTAATTGTTTGCCCCCCCACACACACACTCATTCACAGTAGCATCTTTTAAGGGCATTCATATATTTATTCAACAAGTATTTCGAGAAGAACCTGTTTTATATCAGACATGGTTCTGGAGGCTGAGGCTACAGCAGTGAATGAAACAAATAGAAATCCCATCAGAACACAAAACAGAAATGTTTTTATTAAAATTGATAGAGACAATGGTTGGTTTATTTTTAATTTGGAGGCTATAAAAGGCAACATTTTTCTCTCTCCCAATCCTACCTCAAAGCAAGCCACACCTACAGTCTAGGCTGTGCACCTCGTGCCTGCAGAGCATTGTGTTAGGTTCTATGGAGCTAACAGAAAGCATGCCTTGCCCTCAAATAGCAACTATAGGACTTCTGTGCTTCCAAGAATTTGGAAGTTCTAAGACTCTTTCTAGGAGTCATTCTCCATGATCTATCTATTAATGCCTTAGCAAATAGTTCTCTGAACCCTATGTGTCTTCAAGGTGTTTCATGGAGTAAGTCTTCAGGGATTAGTCATTTCCACTTGCCAGTGCCATGCTCAGCAAGATCTAATGCAAAAATCATTTCCCCAACATGCCAACTGGCATAGGCACCAGGTTAGGTTTCATTCAGGCAAACAGATTAGCCCTCCAAGGGTTAATTAGGAAGCCAGACCCTGTCAGGGCCTGGAATTGTTTACTTCAATTGTTTTCATGCAAACTGCCATGTTTCACTTGGGTACTAATTGTGCCTGATGGACCCATTATTTTGTAATCAGAGCAGTTCCTTGGCTAGCTCTCTGGGGGTTAATTAAATGGATGAGGTAGTGCCCCGGATATTACCAGCAGACAGGACCACTTGAATTTTTCACCAACCGTATTGGAGAAAGTCCCGTTACTATGAACAATCCGGTTTCTCAGCACCAGTGGTGCTGCTCACAGTTGGAGTTTATTAGGTTACTGTACCAAGACAAGCCTGGCTGATCCATCAATGCAGTCCTGCCCGGCTTGGCCCCGTTTCCGCTCAGAGAAGACTTGTGCCAGTGGATTCTGGAAACCCAACCTGCATACAGGGAGCCCTGTTTACTGCAGAAGATGATTCCTGCCCCGGGTTAAATGTGCATACCTCATGGAAATGTTGGTGCCTTCAACCCGAAGGCACTTAAGAGCTAGAAAAGCAACAAACTACCCTGAAACACACTGTACTAAACGCAGCAAGAGACCACAATGATTGGTAAGGAGATTAGACATTTCTCTGATGTTGTTCTGCCATTGCTGCTGCTGACGAAAGCTGACCTTGTAATCGCCACTTCCCTTCCTCTCATTTTTTATCTCCTCCCTACTGAATTTCTAGCCCACGATTCTTTCTTTAAAATGATCATACATTTTTTTGTCTTATTCTTTTTTTTTTTTTAGTTTGCAACAAGCCCACTGGGATTTAATAACCAGGAGAGAGTATTGTGTACTGAGGCATAAATGAGGAGAATGATAAATTCTAGAGCTCAAATAGCTAAGCCCTTCTGCATTTGGGACAATCAGGGAGAACAGTAAACCAGGAGAGAGAGAGTGGGGTTTTGTGCATGAGGCTTTGTTGTTCAGACCCAAGATATCAATTATAGTGAAACAATTCTGTTGCTTGTAGAAGCGTCTGAACTATAATCATAGGCACCTTAGGAAAATGGTCTTAGAGAAGTAGAAATCATTTTTATGGAGTTCGCTCTTGCACAATCTTTATAACAGGACAACTGTAGTTGTTTGAGAGTGCAAAGTGTAACATGATGGAGTGAGCACACGATAGAAGTTCAAAGTCCTAAATTCAATTTGTACCTCTCTATGGGCTGTGTGATTTTAGACATTTCACTTTAATTCTCTAGTCTCAGTTTCTTTAAAACTGGAGTAAAAATGCAGATCTACTTTCTGCCACATGATTGTTGTAAAAATCAAGCAGAGCACCTGGTATACATTACATGGCTCAATTAATATATGAATAGAAGACTGGATGAAAAAATCTTATTGAGATATCAAGCATTTACAATCATGTGTAAAACAAAAAACAAAAGAATTTGTGTTGATGGGTGATATTTTATTCTTCCATTTCTGTATATGCAAACAAAAAAACTGAATTGTTCCTAGTTATGTTCTGCAACTTCTGGATTATTCCAGAAACTAATCTGCTACTGAGGTTTTTTTGTTTGTTTGTTTGTTTGTTTGCCTTGGTTCTATCATTTCTTTCTGTCAGAGCAAAGTTGTTAGACCCTTCTGAAGCCAGTAGGACTTTGCAAAATAGGGAAGTAGGGTAAGGAATAAATATAGTAATTAAAAATATATGAGGTGTATAAAATGTCCAGAATAGGATAGTACATAGAGATAGAAATTAGTGGTTGTGTAGGACTAGGGGGGGAGTAGAAGAAGAGTAGCAGCTAGTGACTGCAGATTTTTGGAGGAATTGATGAAATTGTAATGATGGTTATACAACTGTATGAATATTTTAAAAACCAAAATTAAAAAATTTATATAGGTAGATTGTGTTATGTATATGAATTATATCTCAATAAAGCTATTATTCAGAAAAGTACATTTAGAAATTATTCATATTTGTGCATATGTATATATATATGTATATGTATAGTATAAGAAATAAATATAGTAATAAAAATATATTAGGTATACATATATATGTTGGGACCGTAGTGATATTGATTGGATACTCATGGATATATGGCTTTGGGTGGAAAATACTGACTCCTTAATGAAATGAACTAATGGGAAAAGAGGAAGAAAGCATACACATTTCCAAAAAGAAGGCAGTCACCATTCCTGGGGCAAGCTGCAGTAATGCTGGCAAGGACTGCATTCCATGGGAAGCTGGCAAGGTCTATCAGCCAGATCCGAATCTTCAGATCTGAATCTGAAGCCACTTCCATATCTCTCTTCCCTTTTCTAGTCTTGGGTTCTTTTTTCCCCCTCTGTTTTTGTGAAGCTTAAATATGAGGACTGTCCCTCTGGAAATTCAAAGTATTGGTCCTAAAGACCTTCTAGAAGTGAGATAGAATGGCTTTCATACCCCAGAGTAGACCCATTTATTCCCAATGGAATATATAGATTCCATTATTAGTAGTAGTGATATTGCCAGACACTGTGAAAAAATATTTTGTATGGCTCTTCTAATTTCACTTTAATTTTTATGCTAATACTATCAGTAAGTTATTTTATTTTGCCCATTTTGCAATTGTAAAGACCGTTGAAAATTCAGGCAGTCTATTCTCTTAATTCCTTTGCTATCCTGTTTTGTGTTAGTTTATCATCTGTGCTTTCAGGAATCTTGAATAAGAAGAGAGATTCTAGTGTCCAGGAGATGGGATTCTGATTTATTGAGATAAGCTCCAGAGGAGAACTGGTAGGAAGGGTGGGTCACTTGTGCACCAGGGTGACCAGGCATATGGTACATAACAGATAACCAAAAAGAATGCAGATTTTGTCCTCTAGACTAGGAAGGAATGAAATTTAAAACAACCATAACAAATAACTGTAAGCATAATGATTATACTAAGGAGAACTACAAGGAATAATAAGAACATGTAACTGTAGGCCCTTCCCCAGTCTGGGGAGAGGTGAGGAGGGAAAGCTTTCTAAGAAAGTGGGATTGAAGTTGGTGCCTGAAGGATGCTGGGGATTGTGTTCCAGTAAAAAGAAACAGCATGTCTATCAGTCTCACAGAAGGAGGAGCATTTCCCTAAAAGGAAGAGATCAACATGGCTAAGAGATGAATGCAAGTTCAAGATCAGACCAGGTTTTCTCCCTAGTCTGGAATCCCAATGGGACATTTTCTTCTGAACTTAAATCTTAAATTTGCTTAACATTGCCCTGAATATTTGCTGCGGTACTTAATCTTCTTCTGGGTGGTAGTGTCATGTTAAAATTCTATCACACTTCTCCTGTATGTGCTTAGGAGAAGGCCTGCTGTCTATGCATATTGAGCTCAGGCAAAGGTGGTAGGCAGAGGTAACTAGCAGGAGCTCTGGAGTCAGACTGCCGGGGTTCAAACCTGAGATCACCTTACTGAATTTTGTAACTTTGCCCTCTTACTTGATGTCTCTGTGTGCATTTCTCTCATCTGTAAGCTGAGAATAATAAAAGGTTTTATTTTATGGAAGGTTAAATGTATAAATACTATATGAGGCACTTGGGAGAGTTTTTGTTTTCCTAGCACATAGTAAGAAACCAAGTGTTAGGTATTAGCATTATGTGTGTAATATAATTAGGGGTTTAAAAAATGTTGATAAAGAGTTGATAACTATAATAAAATCAGTGCTTATGAAATTTCAGCCAACCAAGAAAGTTTGGAGACAGTTTGGGGTATTTTTATTAAAATTCATCCATTTGCTTCTAATTCCAAGAATATCATAATGATCTTTTGTTGTTGTTGCAGCATTTATGGGTAAAAACTAAATATAAGCTTTTGGTCAGGTGATCATATTGTGAGTTTTCCATTTGACTGGTTCTCTTAAGTATAGCAGACTATTTTAATTCTGTGATAATAGTAGCAATTATCACTAAAACCATCCCTGAAAATTTGTGAGATGAGTACTTTTAACTTTATTTTGTAACTGAAGAAACTAACACTAAGAAAAGATCATGAAGTTTCCATACTCACAGATAGTAAGAAGCAAATCTACGATTTGAACCCAGGTCTTTGGCTCCAAAGCCCTCCTTTTCCATTTCAAACCCCTTCTTCTATTTGCATGTAGTTAGACCCTCTGACTCTGGCCAAAGCATTATGTAGAACAGTCAATCCAATGGCCCTCCAGTAAATTAATTTTTTCATAGTAACACTGTTATTCATATAATTTTGGTGAATTGAATTTAAGTTAAAGTCAACATGATGGGTATAGGGTTTTTCCAATACACTGTTTATAATTGGATTTGCTTATTCCAATGTGTTCTGCAATTGCATATTCCCATGCAAGTTGTTAATGATAAGAAATTTGTTTTTCAAAAACTCTATGGTTGAGTTCCCGTAAGCCTGATACTCTTTCATCATCTCTCTGCTCACATTTATGAAGAATACCACTGGTTACATGGCATTCCCTGGTTAGAACCTTGTGACAAGGGAAGGAAGAATTTTGTCTAAATGCATTGTCCAATTATGTACACTTTTATTTGCCATAAAACACTTGGTACCATTAAAGTTGTGAACTCTGAGCTGTTTTTCTGACGTATGCCCTTATAAAAGAAGTGAAGCATGAGAATGCACACCAATTTATATATAATTACATATAATTATTTCTAACTTACATAAGGGTATTATTGTCCATGCCTAGTAACAAATATAAAATGTTAGCTGTTTAGGTTAGAATACACTATATTTTTAATATCTTAGAAACTTGTGTCTTTATACCATCATTGATTAATCCTAGCTAATTTATTATATTTATAAGAGTAATATTTCAAAATTTCTTGATAAGTTTAGAATTTTAGGGTTTGTTTTTTCCCCATCTGATTAGACTGTAACCATGTTTACCTTATACATTGGCTGAAAGTTTTTACTAGGAATTAGAGGAAAATCAGTTCTTCATTTTCCTCATTCATTTGTGCTTGTATTATTTGCATTTTCCTTTATCTTCAAACTGTGGTTTACTTGCAAGAAATTTGTTAAAGCTAGTCATCTACTTTGTGACATTTATTTAGTTTAATTCCAGTAATTGAAACTATAAATGTATTTAAGAAACCAATGACAAAAAGGAAAAATGAGTTAGGTAGCTTTTATACCTATGTATTATAGCACTCCCTCTCTTACATAAAAAATACCTTGGGTTGTGTGTGCTAACAATGACAATATATCCATAAAGACTAAAGGTTTTCTTAGTAAAAAAATGTGTAAGTAGAAGGATTAATTTCTTTCAGCATAGTAGTTATTGCATCGTTATATACATATCACCTTTGGTGAGAGCATGCCATTTTAGTACTAAAAAAGATTTTAGAGATAATACCATCAAACATTTTGACCAACTAAGGCTTACAACTTCCACTAGAAACTGGAGTTAATCATTACCAAGCATAATCAGCTAACAGGGATAACTTTCCAATTGGTACAATCATTTTTTGAGAACTTACCAAAATCAGGCACTGATTATTATCTCCAAGGATATTATGATCAGACCATGTTATGGGCTTTAAAGTAGCTCCAGGTTTAATAGGGGATATTAGTAAATAAAAGGAAAACTATGGTGCACTGTGGTGTGTGGTATTATTTAATAATACACAGGAACATAGAGGACATTGGGGAAAGTGACAATTCCTGAGCTGATTTTTTAGTAATAAGGAGGGGTTGTTTACACATAGAAGTAGAAGCAGGGTAGCTTAGGCAGAGAAGATTCTATTTGATTTCACCAAAAACCTGAAAAAGCAGCTAGAAAGTAGAAGAGCTGGAATTCACATCTGTGTATTCTTGATCCTCCACTACAGTACCTTGTAAATTGGATAAAAAAGAGATTTCTTCTTTACTTGGGCGACTCTTTTTAAAGGCATTACCAAGTGACAAGGACTGTGTACAAGGTCTGTTTTAAAACATGGACATGAGTTTTTCAAATTGTAACTCATAGAACACTAGTTCCCCAAAATGCTTAGTCCCAAATGGTTTTATGGTTAAATAAGCTTGAGAAAGCCTGAATACTCTGGTTTATTGCAGGTTTCTGAGAAGTCCTGCAATAAACACTTTAACTTTGCTTAGGATAGTAATTCCCAAATGAGTTAAGCATGGAATATATTTCAGACCAAATAAAATGGAATACCTTGAAAAGTTACTATGGAACAGCTACAACTTCAAAATTAGAATAACAAACACATCATCACATAGATATTTTTTATTTCATGTTGTTCTTTAGTCATTTTATATGGGATCATCTGTGAAAAGTGCTACTGAGATTAACCCAAATCAAAATACTCCCTTAAAATCCCATGTCAGGCTAGGCATAGTGGCATACTCTGGTAATCCTAGTACTTGGGAGGCTGAGACAGGAGATTGAAGATTTGAGGCCAGTCTCAGCAACATAGACCCTCAGCAACTTAGTAAGACCATGTTTCAAAATAAAAAAGTAAAAAGGGCTGAGGGTGTAGCTCAGAGGTAGAATGCCCCTGGGTTCAATTCCCAGTACCAAAAAATACAATTTTGTATTTCTACAAAAATTATGTAGTATGCTTAATCCAAGGTCATATCAGTTTCTATCATTCTGATCTGTTTTTAAAAGGCTAGACTAAGTTTTCACATATCAAACCATGATATTTCATTATTAAAGAAATGTCAGCACCTTAGCTTCTTTCTATATAGATCAGTAGTCTTTGAAATTGCAAATGGCAAAAACACAGCTAAATCTCAAGCCTCAAGCCCTGTTCTTCAGCTCCATCCACCAGCAGAATGGCCGAGGCAGCTACAAGATCATTGTTGGAGCTGCAGATCCCCAAGTGCATTCTCCTGTCAGGGGCCCAGGGGCCTGGGCCAACGACTGTGCCAGAGGTAGAGTGTTCTGTTCAGGCCTGCATTGTCACAAATCACTGGATCTGCCCTGGGATGTGAAGAGGCTGATGCAGATCAGATGGGCCACATGAACTCTGCATGTTGATTGAAGAATGTAGGAAAGCTAGTTTTCCCCCTGGGAAGCATTCTGTGACAGGACAAAAAACATTGTTTCTTAACATTTGCCATCTACCTACTCTGAAACCATTGCAATTTGTGATCACATAAATTATACAATAAGACTTACTTTCAAATCAGATTAGACCCATAGGCTTCAAATAGAAGCAAACTCTTAAAGGAAACTGAATGTTGAGTACATATATTTTTTAATTAATTTATTTTTATTGGTGCATTGTAATCATATATCTTGATGGGTTTCAGGGTGGTAGAAGTATACTTGCACACATTGGTCAATTAGCCCTCCCCCAATTCCCACCCCCATTCCCTCTCCCTTCCCTCCTTCTCCTGCTCAGCATAATAGTTGACTTTGATATATTTGTGTATGTACATTCTGAGCATTAGGGTGTTCTTCTCTTCCCCCCTTCCATCTCCCTCAGGTAGGTCACCTTCTTTTCTCATCTGAGGTTTTCTCCATCTTTGTCTGGAGTCCCTCCTATGCCCTATTCTCCCTAGCTTCCGCATATTAGGGAAAGCATCTGACTTTTCACTTTTTGTGACTGACTAATCTCCCTAAGCATAATGTTCTCTAATTCCATACATTTCCCTGCAAATGACATAATTTTGTTCTTCTTGATGGCTGCATACAATTCCATTGTGTACATATTCCATAGTTTTATAATCCATTCATCTATTGATGGACATCTTTTTAAAACAATAATTAAAAATTTTAACTAATACAACAGATGGTTAACAAAGGAGAATTTCTTTCATTTATTTTCTTCCATGAAAACCTAACTTAAACTCAAAAGTAAGCCTTCTTTTTATATGCAAGCCCATGGTAGAGAGAAAAAAAATGAGAAAATATACTAAAGCCCTGGACTTCCAATGAATAGTACATTTCAGTGTGGAAGTCAGATGACCAGCCTACAAGAAGTACTTCACACTTTACTAAAGTAAACCTTCTTCTCCTTTCATAAGTTCTTATACATTATGCAAGTATACTTGCTGAAAACTCCCTTATACCCAGTAGAGATACAATATTGAGCATGACAGAAGTGGGCAGTAGTGCCTAAAGTGCTCTGGTCATTCCAAGTCCATGGCTGGAACTTGTTTAGAGTCCCCCACCACCTGTTCCTGTTCTATCAAGACTCTACTCTGCTATTTAAAAACACAGAAAAAAACTCATACAAACAATAGGGAAGAGGGTACTAGTTCCAGGTTTTCTCCTCCTTCATAAGTCCTCTTTATTCATAAGGAATTAATTTGGCAAGAATGTGGGAAATTATGCCAATTCATACATGAGGATAAATCACAAGCAAAATAAAACCACTTCAAGCATTTTGCTTTGAAATACTTTTTGTAAGTAAAGCATACTATGGTTTCTAGAAATTCTTGATTAAAATCCAGCCTCTCTCTGGTAGGCTATGTATTTTATTGTAGGTTTGTGGTTGTTTTAATCAGAAAGAAAATTAAATTTTGGTAAAGCTTTTCTGACAGATACTCTCATTTTAGAGGAAAGGAGAAAATACTTTCATTTATATGGCATTATAGCATTAGGCACGTGAAAAACACAGGAATTAATGAAATTACTGCTTGGAAGCTGGGCGTGGTGGCACACACTTGTAATCCCAGTACTTGGGAGGCGGAGATCGGAGGATCCGGGTTCATGGCCAGCCTCAGCTACTTAGTGAGGCCCTCCACAACTTCGTGAGACCCGGTTTCAAAATAAAGGATAAAAAATAGGGCCAGGGGTGTAGCTCGGAGGTAGAATGCCCCTGGGTTCAATCCCCGGTACCACAAAAAAAAAAAAAAAGAAATTACTGCTTGTATATTTGTTTTTTGGGGGGATTTTTTGGGGGTTTTTTTGCAGTACTGGGGATTGAACCCAGGGGCATTCTACCTCTGGGCTATAGCCCGAGCCCTGTTTTTCATTCTTTATTTTCAAACAGGGTCTAACTCAGTTGCGGAGGGCCTCACTAAGTAGCGGAGGCTAGCTGCGAACCTGAATCCTCTGGTCTCAGCCTCCCAAGTACTGGGATTACAAGTGTGTGCCACCACGCCCAGCCTGCTTGGATATTTGAAAAGGGTGTTTCTAAAGTAATAGTATAAAAACTTAAGATTTAGGTTTAGTATAAATACCCAAGGAAATACTAAAAATCCTTGAAGGCTATAGTCTAGAATATTATCACTTCAACTTGTGATTTGGTAACTATGAATAATATTAATATACATTTTTTGGTTTTAATTTATAAATATATTTACTATAATAGTCTAAGATTTAATAGAGGCATCTCTTTACCAAAAGAAAGACAAACTCAGATTAATGCTAATTCCTCATTTTGTTTATTTTTTGAGGTAGGTAAAAAGGAGAGTGATACAACAATTTTAAGTTGCTTCTAAAAGTTTTAAAAACATAGATTATGGAACTTGAAACTATATCCAATAAATATAACAGTTATTAACTTTCTAAAATCCATAATATGTGCTATTCTAGTTAGGATTTAGATAAGATGAAAGTTGAATGTATGTGTGCCCATATAGCAATAACATGTGAAAATCTAAACATGTTGTGTCAAAGCTCCATCTCAATTATCAACTCTACCTACCTCTCCACCCTCTCCACAGTCTCCAGGTAAAATAGCTAAGCCAATAAAAATGCAAAGTCACAAGAAAAAGCTAAGATGTACCCACAGCTTCTCCTGATTGAACTGGGTAAAAGAAAGGAAGAGGTAAATGAAGGTCCTGAGTCCTCCATACATTTGTCTGTCTGTCACTCTTTGTTTTCTTGTGGTCAAGATTTCCCTTACTGCCTGATGATTCATGAAAGGCCAGGGTCCCCATGAAACTCAGCCTGAACACCTTGACTTCTGTAACAGGCTCTTCCCCATCTCCCATCATAGAACCCCACCCCCACATCAGACACACACAGCTCTATTGCATCAACAGATCAACACCCAGCACTTTGCCTCTGTCAGCTGGGCTACAACCTGTTTTCCCTCTGCAGAACCTGCGGGATCAACAGGAGAAGGTAGGCGAAGGATGCCCTGTAGAGATTGGACCAGGTTACTTTATAAATATATGTAGAGTGTGCATCAGTCACTGGAGGAGACAGTTTTCACCAAGCTAACAGGTGGGTCAGAGATTTTTCATGGTTCCTACAGGCAATATATTCATGACAGTTGCTGTCCATAGAATGCCCCTTGGTCTAATCTCATGAGCATTCACAACATTGGAAAGGGATAGCCTTTGAAATGTGATCACCCTAGACTTGAATCACATAATCATGTGACCATCGATAAGAAACCTTGATTTCATTTTCCTTATCTCTACAATGGATAGTAACTCATTTACTCAACATATGTTTACTAATCACCTACATCATGGCATATTATGCTAAGTGCTGGAGATACAGAAGTGCACTTTGGAGACCCTCAATAACAGGTAACATGTTAAGCACAGATTATGTAATACTTGACCTTCCTTTCTTCCCCATTGCTATTGTTAATCAGTTGTTTTTGTGTTATTTAGTGTCTGTTCTATGTCCAGTTGTTGAAAATGCTAATGATAAAGCAGAAGCTATAGACCCCAATTGGCTGCAAGAAGCTCATGGTCTAGCTAAGAAGATATAATCAGCTCTAGCATAATCAGCTTAGATTCTTTCTTGTCTTTAGACTTTACATCCTGCTTTTTAAACATACCAGTGTTCAAAATCAGTAAGACCTATTAAATCATAATATCAGAGTGAGGCCTGGCCATCAGTTTATTTTAAAACTCCTTGGGTGATCTTGATTTGTAGCCAGACCTGAAAACCCCTCATTTTATAATTTGCAACATCCAAGACTATCTGCAGTACCTCGATTGTAAACACTGCTTGACCTGCTGCAAGGCATGGTATCCCAGGAAGGAACTCAGAAGTTAGCACCTTCATTTAAACCTTTAAACACTTTAAAGTTGGGATTGATACTTCTGAAATTTTTCCAGAGCCAGGCATGGTGACACACACCTATAATCCCGGTACTTGGGAGGCAGAGGCAATAGGATCGCAAGTTCACAGCCAGTCTCAGCAACTTAGCAAGGCCCTTGGCAATTTAGCAAGACCCTGTTTCAAAACAAAAAATAAAATAGGGCTGGGGCTGTAGCTCAGAGGTAGAATGCCCCTGGGTTCATTCCATAGTATCAAAAAAATCAGTTTCCATTCTACTAGTTTTTGTAAAAAAAAATGGGTAAGTACCATTTATTATATACAATTAAAATTTCCTTAGAAAACATATATTTGCTTCTGCTTAGCATTCCAACTTTGTCTTGTATGACTCTGACCCTTGAAACCTCAACTCCTCATACTAAGCTGCCAGCAGTTCCCCAGTTTTCCATTTTCTCTCTCTTCCCTTTGCCTATATAGTTCCTGCTACTTGAACCACTATCTCTACCTCCCTGTCCTCTCGTTCCTCTCCGTTCTCTAGGACTTAGTATAGATGTCACATACTCTGTATAGGTACCACTTGTTTCACTCAATCGTACCTGACTCCAAGTCAAATTAGGAAGCCTTCCTATGACTCCCAATTCCCTGTTTCCCCTCTCGCAGAGCTTGTAGCATGCCTTTGCCTATTCACTGTGTTCTTACTAGACTATTAATTTCATGAGGACAGGAAACATCCCTGTATTAATCACCATTTTATCCCCACTTTATAGAATGGTAGATGCTCAATAAATGTCTGTTGAATTTACTTTATTTAGATACAGATTTTTATTTTTTTATTTTTATTTATTTATTTTTTTGCGGTACCGAGGATTGAACCCAGGGGCGTTCTACCTCCGAGCTACACCCCCAGCCCATTTTTTATCCTTTATTTTAAAACCGGGTCTCACGAAGTTGCAGAGAGCCTCACTAAGTAGCTGAGGCTGGCCTTGAACCCGGATCCTCCGGTCTCTGCCTCCCAAGTACTGGGATTACAAGCATGTGCCACCACGCCTGGCTAGATACAGATTTTTATTTGTGTGCTTATGTAGTAAGTAGCAATTACCTAGATATTGAAAACCCAAAAAACTTTATCATAAAATGTCTAAGTAATTGATCATTCCCCTATGAGGAAACCCTTTCATGCCAAATTTCATGCATGTGAGAACTAATGGATATTCCTTCTTTTCTTACTAGATTTGATTCCCTAGTAAAATTCTTTTACCTCCTTAGGCTTTAATTTGCAATTATGAGAACCTACTTATCAGAAAGTCTGGGAATGAACAGCATAGGTTCTTTCTAGCTCTAAGGCCTCTGATTCCCTGGCCCCAACCTTGAGGACACAGGTCCCAAATTCACTGGATAGATGCATGCTGTAAAGTGTTTCTGCTGCTTCCAGATAAAGATTGCCTGGACTGCATGGTGTCCTCTGAAGCAGAAGGTGTTAGAGCCAGCCTCTGGTGTATCTTTGGGAGATGATGGTCACAGTGGTAAGAACCAGAAGTCCCAGAACTGTGGTCGTTAGCTTTTTGGAAGGCCCCCAATTCCCCACACTGGATACTACCTCCTATGTATGAGGTGTGAGCAAGATGCTTTGTATTAAAGTGGAAATAATGTTGTTCAAATGATAGCCTAATAAACTAGTCATTACTTCTAATTGCTGGTATTAGCACTTTAAATTTCCATTCCCCAGGATTATTGTTGTTTTCATTAAGTGGCTCTCAAACTTGCAGCACTTTTCTACTTTGTCACAGATCAAGTTGCCGTAGGAATATATTTGGACCGTCTTTTTCAGAATCCATAATTTTGTTGCAGAACTCACTACAGAGAAGAGTGTGCTTCTTTAATGAATTAAAATTTAAATCTGGAACCCTGGCTGGGTCTAATTCACCCGCTGCTGATACAAAGCTCCTTAGCATATCAAAGTGTAAGAGCACAGTGCAGGAGACAACCCCAACTGTATAATGAGAGAGAGGATGCATGGAATTGGAGGCAGTGTCTACAGTGCCCAGGGCAATTGTGATTTTGAATATTCTGTACTTATTTTTATTGTTAGGTACAAGAAACTCCATCATGTAACTGTGTAAACTATGTCCCAGACTCACTTGCATATTCTTAGACAGAATGCATATTCTGGTTTTTTTGGGGGGGGTTTGGTTTTTATGAGAGAGATTTCTTTATTCTTAATCAAATCTCTGTTTAATCACATCACTTTGCAAGTTCCCCAAATTTCAGTGATGCTGAGTTAGTGGAAAAATAGAAGGATATAGAACAAAAACTTATGCCTTGGCACTTGTAAGAGTAGGGTTGGAATCCAGCTATAATACTAGCCAGAGTTTGAAGTCTCATCACATCTCCCTTTCAGCATTTTTGTGAAAACTGAATGGGATCATAAGCAAAGTTTGAATGAGATCATTAGGAAGTAATCAGCTCTGAGAGGTGGGGATTTAGATCTGTTTTGTCCTCTGCTGTATCTCCAGTGCCTTGAATAGTGCCTGCTGTAAAGCATTCACTTAGTAAATATTTTTGGATAAGTAAATGCCATATATGTAAAGTATCAATAGTAATACTTGGTGCATAGTAATATTCAGTAAATGGAAGTTGCTAGAATGGCTTCCAGAAACCGTGTATGTGTGTGTGTGTGTGTGTGTGTGTGTGTGTGTGTGTGTGTGTGTAGGGGAATCTACTCAGTAGACAAGATAGGAGAATATAAAGGAGCTATAGAGAAACACTTTGAAAGTGGACAAACTTTCCCACTGGAGATGGAGGGAATAGTAATATGTTTTATGAACTTGTTCTATTACTATGTCTAAGTATATCCTTTCTCATGCGTTCATTCTTCATGTTGGAGAAACTGTCTATGCTGGCTGACTGTGCTATAGTTATGGCATCAATGGTGTCTCCACAATACAATGGAGTGTGACTCAACTAATCATGACAGCTAGAACTAGTCTAAAAATCAGAGTTCACATGGGAAAATTAAAACATGGAGATGACACTGGAGAAAAAGGAGTTAGCTAACATCTAGAATTAAGAAAGGGGTTAGTTAGTTCAAAATAAAACTTTGTTTCATATTTCTTATATTTCATCTGTACTTGTTACTGTTATTGTATCATATTGATCCCACCCCTATCATTGTATTTTCCAACTTTTTATTTGGAAAAAACTCAGATCTATAATTTAAAGAATCATAAAATGAACATAGAAATAGCTTTCATTTAAAAATCACCAAATCAAACATTTTTCCAATCACACATGCTCTCTCTAGGTATGTTCAAAATATCCATATGTAAAAAACATAAATATTTGTAAGTAAGTTATATACATGGAATGTTATCCCATCTATTTAGGTATTTCAGCACCTATGTCTGAACACCTAGGAGTCTTCTACATAACCACAATAGCATTTTGCAACAAGACATTTAACAATGGTATAATAGAATTATTTTACTTATGGTCCGGACTCAACTTTTCCCAATTATGATAGTCATGTCCTTTCAACATTTCTCCTGGAGTAGGTTAGGGAGATTAATACCCAGCCAATGATCACGCCTTTCATGACGTTAAGATTTTCAAAGAATCCATATTGCCTTGCAGAATATCCCTTAATTGGGGTTTGTATGATTGTTGTTTCATGATTATTAATTAAGTGTTTTAGGGCTAAGAATTCAGATAGGTAACCTCAACCAAACTGTATTTTATTTGTCTGTTTATGTCTTCCCTACCAGCACGCAAGGCTCCTTACAACAGGGGCTATGTCTTACTCATCTTGGTAACCTCAGAACTCAGCATCAGGCCTTGCACATGGCACTCAATAACTCATTGTCCTCCCTTAAGCTACTCCTCCTTTACATTTATCATTTGAGTTGTTTGTCCCTCATCCATACAGCCACCTATACTAGAAAGCTAGTTATGCTTGACACCTCACTCTCCTCCCACTTTTTTCCCACCTCTCCATAATCACAAAGCCCTCCCTATTTTTTTTTTTTTTTTTTTTTTGCAGTACCGGGGATTGAACCCAGGGGCGTTCTACCTCCGCGCCACACCCCTGGCCCTATTTTTTATACTTTATTTTGAAACTGGGTCTCACGAAGTTGCAGAGGACCTCACTAAGTAGAGAGAGAGAGAGACAGAGACAGAGAGAGAGAGAGAGAGAGCTGAGGCTGGCCGTGAACCTGGATCCTCCAGTCTCCGCCTCCCAAAGTACTGGGATTACAAGCGTGCGCCACCACGCCCGGCCTGCCCTCCCTGTTTTAACTGATGGATTTTTCTCCAACCAATCTCTCATTTCCTTTCCTATCCCAGGCCTTCTCCATCCTGTCCAGAACTATTAGAGCAGCCTACTAACTGACCTCTGTGCTACCAGCCTTGGCCCTATTAGTCCAATTTGAAACCAGTTTTCAGAGTGATCGATCACAAAGCGTCCCTGAACATGTTGCTCTCCTGATTAAAATCCTTCAGAGGCATCAATGATTTATGGCATGTAGTCTAAACTCCTTAGCCTGATAAAGAAGTCCTACATGATTTGATTGTCTTCTATCTCCCACCTCATCCTGCCTTGTACTTTTTCTAGCAACATCAAAACCCTTAAAAGCAATCTTAGTAGCCTCTGTTTGTTGATAGCTTCCCCATGTCAGGCATGATAGTGCCTCCTTCACATATAATACCTACATCAATTTGGGAGGTAAGTAGAGTCATTTGCATCTTACATATAAGAAAATGGTGTGAATCACCCAGAGAATAAGTGGTAGAACCAAGACTTAAGATGAAGCCAAGGCTCTTGCCTTCTCCACCCTGTCAGGGTTTCCCCTACTCACCCCACTCTTCTCTGCCTTCATGCGCTCTCTCTGTATGCAATGCCTTTCCTTTCACCACATATCATTTCCCCCAATCAACCCCTACTAATTCTGTAACTCAGACCTGGTATCTTTTATTAACTCCTATGTTGGATTAAATGCCACCCTGGTGCTTCTAAAATATCCCAGCATAACTCTAGTACTGTATTTACTATATTATAATTTAGTGATCACTTTATATGCCTATTTGTTAATCTTCCTCACCAGACCATCAGGGCCGAGAGCACATTATGTTCTCCTCGTATGTCTAGAGCAGAGCCAGAGAGTCAACTCAATGAACCTGTGCTGGGTGAGTGTGGGGATAACCATGGGCCACCATGCTCTTGATATCACTATGTTGTGCATGGCTAGGCTGAATAAGCTTTGAACACACTTCTCAAGTTTTCAGACAGGACATCAAAAGAGAAAACTAAGTTATGAGATAGAACTGGAATTCAAAATTATTATTAATTCATACTTGAAACAATAAAAACATACAAATAATAATGCTTAACTAATGACTTAGAAACTGACCATAATCTTCCTCTAATACTATTATTAGTACCTTTTGCATTTTACATTTTATATGTAGCTATATTTACTTTGTTACATTCAGGATGTATGTATGCATGTAAAATGTAAAATACAAACATATGTATGTATAAAATATATATGTTGTTATTTTCTTTTTATAAAATTTCTATATAGCCATAATCATTTTAGTGACTGCATATTCTTTGCCTGGGTTGATTTTATTAAATCTATTTTTCTAATTTTGGACATTTGTGCTATTTTCAGTTATTTGGAATCATAGATAGCTATTTTGTGTATACATTTTTGTTTCCATTGAGTCATTACATTAGGAGAAATTATAGAGAGTAAAATTACCAGACACAAAGAGTATATACATCTTTATTATCCTTAATATATTATTTCCCAAAGGAAGTATGCCAATTTATAAAATTACTAAAACAAAATAATAGATTCCTTAAACTTTCACCAGCAATGAATGCAATATGTTTTTAATTTAGTACTTACTTTAAGAGGTCATTAAAGGTATCCCCAGGTTCCACTGACTCTGGTCTTTTCCTCTATTTCTTTATTATTAATTTTTTTCTATGTAATTTTTGTTCATGTACCAGTTCTTTATTAGGGTTTTTAGACTTTGAGGTTTCCTTCTAAATATGAATGTATTCTTCATGTACTATAAATGTTAATTTGCAATTCTCAGTACCAATTTTCAATTAGTTATATAATTTAATTACACCATTTTTCACTTTATAGGGGCTTTTAATTTTTATATATTTAGTTATGGCAAAATATTTCTTTGAATTCTTTCTGGAGATTATTTTATTGTATAAGGCATGACTCACACATTTGTTTATATTTTAATACCACTTGTTATTTTATTTCAATACCACTTATTAAATGTCTTCCTTAGCCCTTTATTTAGGAAAGTTGACTTTGTTTTCATATGTTTTGGGTTTAACTCTAATTTTTCTTCCCTTCCCTGTGTCTTTCTGAGTGTTTGCCAGTACCACACTATTTTAATTGTTCTTTATAAGTTTAATGTTGGATATGGTTAGATTTCCTTTTTTTCATCTGAAAAGAATTCAGATCGTCTATTATAGTCTTACCTTTTCTCACATTTTTTGTGTGGAAATTTTGTTGAATTCTAAAATTTCGCATTGCTCTTTTGATTGAATTGTGCCAGATCTGTAAATATCACTGGTGCGAGCAGATAGATTTACAGTCCTTAGTCTCACTGAAACAAACATTATACTTGTAATTTTAGTTGTCTAAAAAAATTCTAAACTATAAGGGTTTACATGTTCCTGTAACACCTTTGGTCTTTTCTTGTTCAGTATTAGCCTAAGTGTTTTAGATTGCTTTTATAAAATAATGATAGCTAGCATTTACTAAGAATTTAATATGTACCCAACAGTATACTAATTGTAATTACGTGTATTATCTCAAGTTATCCATGCAAGAGCTCTATGAGGTAACTAGTGTTGTTGTCACCATGAGAAACATTGCTTGCCTATGAGAAAACTGAGGTTTAGGTTGACCATAGAAGTTGTCCAAGGGCCACATGGCTGTTAGGTGGTGGGCTCTATGTGATTTGCATCTGAACTACCTGACTTCAAAGGCCATGCACTTAGGCACTACTCTATACTTACTAAACTGGAGTTATGAGTGACTAAGGTAATGAAATTTAGGCAGAATAAAAGCAAAATTCTTGTGCAAAGATCAATATGTAAAGTGTATAAGAAGGGGAAGGCAGATACCTGTTTTGAATGTGAAAAAAGAGCTCAGTTGTTTTGTAGATCTTTTATACCATTTGAACCAATAACATGACATGATTGCTGTTGGGAAAACTTCCCTACCAGAACCAAGAACCACCCTCCACAAGTAGAAGCAAGTTCAGCCCAAAGAAAAAGGCAGATGGCTCCAGGTTGGTAGGTCATCAAGGATTTAATTAGGGGACACACGTGTGAGGCAGTTTTGTTTTATGGGTTTTTTTAGTGCATTGTGTTTATACATCACAGGTTCAGAGTGACAGGAACATACACGTACACAGCATTCATTTTGTGTTTCCCTCCAGGTCCCTCCCTGAGTCCCCACCCCCCATAGATAGTATTTACATTGATACAGATAACTTGATGTATGCACAAAGGATTATTTGAATAGTTTCCATCCTCAAATCTCCACTTTTTCTTCCCTCCCTTCCTCCCCGGGTCCCCCTCCCCCACTCCACTACTGTCTCCCCTCATTTATCTGAAGTCCTCTGTTTCCCAGTTTCTCTCTAGCTTCCACATATGAGTGAAAACATATGACCCTTCACTTTCTGTGATTGGTGAATCTCAGCATATTCTCAAGTTCCATCCATTTTCCTGCAAATGACATTATTGTGTTCTTTTTTATGGCCAAGTAAAATTACATTGTATGTATATACCATCATTTCATAATCCATTTGTCTGTTGAAGAACTAGGCTGGTTTTATAATTATCATGAATTGTGCTGTTGTAAACAGGGAAATGCATGTATCCCAATAGTAATCTGACTTTAATTCCTTTGGGAAGATCCCCAAGAGTGGTATGGCTGGGTCAAATGGTGGCCCCATTCCCAGTCTTTTAAGGAACCTTGACACTGATTTCCATAGTGGCTGTACTAATTTGCAATACCACCAACAGCATATGAGTTCCTACTTCTCTACATCCTTACCAGAACTTATTATTGTTTGTATTCTTGATGATTGCCATTCTAAGTGGAGTTAGATGGAACCTGACTTCTAATTATGCTATAGTAATATGCTATAGTAATGAGGTAGTTTTAAGTGGCTGCAAGTTGATATAGATCTTCACTCTTGCAATGCATGCCTGTCTAGCCTTTTTACGAGAAAAAGGGGGAAAAGTCATCTGGTTGCTTTTTAATCCATTTGTTCTCTGCTTACAAGGATTGTTTGGATTCCCTACAATCTGGTCAATGTTCCCAAGGAGGGGAGGGGTATTCTGATCTGCAGCAGTTGTCTTGACACCAGTCTGTTCTCTCCAGTCTCCTTGACTGACAGCTCACTTCTTGGCCGTCTACCCAGAACACCTTTTCACAGCAATTGCTTTAAACCAAGGAATAAAATCCAGTTCTTTGTTAATAGATATATGATATCATTTTATGAAAGGGGATAGTCCCAGTGGCTCAATAGCTAGAATGCTGTGTTCTCAGCTTCACATTTGAAACTGGGCGTTTCATCAGCGACAGCTATCATGGGAGATACAGAGGAGTTATATGGAATAAATGGTTGGAGTGGGAACTTTAAATGTGGTTAAAAGAAGACTCCTGAAGAGCTGTTATGAGCTGGGGAGAATAGGCATTTAGTGAATAGAAATTTCAAGGAGACAGATTTGGGCTGTAGTAAAATCTTTTAAAAATTAGCCTAACAGTGGCTTCCTTGCAATTTTGTGTTTCATCTTTTGAAGTGTTTAGCAGAGATCAAAGGTTATAGGAAAAGAGATTCCTAAATTGCAAAGGAAATTGACCTAGATTAGTGGTTTAAACTGCAGGTCTGGGAGCAATAGTAGCATCAACCAGAAGCCATGATTTTAGGAATGCAAATAACTAGATCCCACCCCAGACTACTGAGTCAGAAACTAAAGATGGGACCCAGGAATCTGTTTTTATAAGCCACCCAGATGTTTTCTGATGCATGTTATAACTTGAGAACTACTAACCTAGATAAATTCTTAACATTTCTTACAACTGAAAAGTTTAATTCCTCTTACTATTTGTCATACAATATACTTTTTTAAAAATCAATCTATACAATGTAAATTGCATAGTGCATCTAAAGGAAATTATTACTGAAATAGCAAAATGATCTCATTGTAGAGTTGTTTCATCCAACAAATGTTTTCATGATGTGAAGCCTGAGACACCTGAGGTCTCCCATATATACCACCTGTGCCCACTAGTGAATGCATGGATAATCATTCGTATATCTAATTATTTTTCCCCAAAGGACAAATGAAGAAATTAAGAAAAAAAACTGAGTTAATACCCTAATCTTACTCTTTTCATCATCATCAAACTGAATTGAAATGATCCAGAGGTGAGCTGGAATGGATGGGAAGAACATTTTCTTTTCTTATGGCTAGAGCTCAACTGAAGTTGAATTCCCTTGCCTGTTAACCTGCCTGTTTCTTCGACCATGCTGTGAGTTCCCTTGGCATCAAGGCCAGGTCTCATCCATCTTTGTATCTTCCACAGTGCTTAGCATAGTGCCTGTGAAACACTAGTGCTCAATCATTTCTCATTAAATACAACGTATTTAAGTGGAATAATTCTCTAGGTTAAAAAATTCTATGAAATCAAAGTATTATGATTAAATAAAACAGAGAAGAGCAGAAAACCATCCCCTAAGCTTTTATAACCAAACTCAAACATAAACACTATTTATATTTTTAGAATACTAACTTAAGCTTTCTCACATTCTTTAAAACTTTGTTTTACATGGTTATAATCATACCATGCATAAAATTCTGAATCTTTTTTTCCCTTATCAACATGAATTGGGGAATCAAATTACACGAACACTCTGATGTACAAAGAGAATATAGCTTTTTAAGTTACTAGAGCTAACTTGATTCTTCCTATTAGCTTCGTAGGTAATGGGGAAACTAAAACTTGACAATCAGTAATATTTTGTTCTCTTTCAGTTTAAACATTTCATGTCTGTGAAATATACAGTAAAGTTCAGCTGTCTCTGAGTTGAGCTAAACATTCCCTTGTATTTCAGGCAAATGCTCCATGTTTCAGATTTCCTTCCCTCCCTTTGCTTATTTATAAGATGGAATCTGAGTGGTTTTGGTTTTTTGGTGTTGTTGTTATTGTTTCCGTTTTTGTTTGTGAAGGCATATGATGAAAATGAGCAGATAAATGGCAAATCTGGGATCATAGTTTGGGGAAAAAAAAGTCTGTTTTCCCCTTCTTCCAGGCCAATGAACTAGCAATAGGCTTTTGCTAGTTCACTGGCCTTCTCTGAGCCCCAGCATCCACTCTCTTGGGACCCACTAGTATGATGCGCTGACATGCACACTCAGGATTTGGAGGGAGTTAGGGGAACTGTCTTATGCCCATCTTTCTAGACATCTTTGTCAACTGGCTTTGTACCATCACCCCTATATTTATTTGGATCTGCTCTTGTGGTAAAGGTGGGATTTTATCAAATGAAGGAAGGGAAATGGCCCCTGTGCTTTCAGTTTTCTTTTCCACCTATGTTCAAATATCCCTACCCCTAACACATCTGCCTAAGGGGAGAAGTTAGGACATGTGTGCTCCCCACCTACACCTCTGATTCTTCCCCCCTATTCCTTGCACTGACTCATCTCCCTGCTTGCTTGGACTCTGACTACAGCAGCATGAATTGCTTTCCTCTTCTTATCTGACTAGAAATACCATAATACTGTTCTTCCTGTGCTTTCTGTGCACTTAAAAAAAAGAAAAGTGAATCTAACAAGACACTTTTTTATAAGGCCAAGATTTGGGGTGGGGAGTACTATGGATTGAACCCAGGGGTGTTCTACCTCCAAGCTATACTCCCAGCCCTTTTTAATTTTAATTTTATTTTATTTATTTTTTTTTTTTTTTTTGCGGTACTGGGGATTGAATCCAGGGGCATTCTACCTCCGCACTACACCCCCGGCCCTATTATTTTATGCTTTATTTTGAAACCAGGTCTCACGAAGTTGCAGAGGGCCTCACTAGATAGAGAGAGAGAGAGAGAGAGAGAGAGAGAGAGACAGGGAGAGAGAGAGAGAGAGAGAGAGAGAGAGCTGAGGCTGGCCGTGAACCTGGATCCTCCGGTCTCCGCCTCCCAAAGTACTGGGATTACAAGCGTGGGCCACCACGCCCGGCTTTTAATTTTTATTTTGAATCAGGGTCTCACTGAGTTTCTGTACAATGGCCTCAAACCTGTGATCCTCCCATCTCAGCCTCCCAGGCACTGGGATTACAGGCAAATACCACCAACCAACTGAGGCCATTATCTTGATGTGAAAAAGCAACCCATGCTTTCATTCCACAAACCCGGATTTCAGATTGTCGATGTATGTTTTTAGAAACTGGTTTGAAGCTTAAAGCTGATATATGATGACTAGGGCAACATCCACTGGCCACTTCCCTATAGAAGGAGGTAGCTGCAACCTAACATAATTTAAGGGGAAAATAAAATATATCAATTTAAAATGTTTAAATATTATATATGTTAAAATTATATCAAAACACCCCTTCATGTTATGGTATTATATACTAAGCAAAATGATAAGAAATATGTGTACCTTAATGTATTTAATCCTTGAGTTATTATTCTCATTTTTATAAATGATATATTAAGGCTCAAAAATAACTTTCCCTAGGTTTGACAAATGGGTCATTCTGTCAACTACATCATGCACAATATTTAACCAAACGTATGCACTATATAGTTGATTTAACCATTCTTCTTTATGTTGACATTTAAGTTGCCCCAAGTTGCTTTAAAGACAAATTTATAACTCCTAGTACAAAGACCTAGACATTAGCATTCAAAAGATACTTCAAACTAAAAAGGGAAAATGTATAGATTAAAAGAAATAAAAGATACGTCAACAACCAATTTGCAATATAATGATCTTAGCTCAGGTCTTGATTCAACCACAATGTGCAGCAGAAGAAAAAAAGTCAGGCCAGGCGTGGTGGCGCACGCTTGTAATCCCAGTACTTTGGGAGGTGGAGACCGGAGGATCCGGGTTCGCGGCCAGCCTCGGCTCTCTCTCTCTCTCTGTCTCTCTCTCTCCCTGTTTCTCTCTCTCTCTCTTATATATATATACTTATATATATATACTTATATATATATACTTAGTGAGGCCCTCCGCAACTTCGTGAGACCTGGTTTCAAAATAAAGGATAAAAAAATAGGGCCGGGGGTGTAGCGTGGAGGTAGAACGCCCCTGGGTTCAATCCCCGGTACCACAAAAAAAAAAAGAGAAATTCAAACATTGACTGAAGCAGCATATGATAATTATAAGGAACTATTATTTATCTCATAAGTATTATAGACTTAGAGATATATACTAAATTATTGCAGATGAAACATAGTCATACCAGGACTGTTTTAATCTAAAGTGAAAGGAAGATTGGGGGGAAGGTTAAGAAGAGTAGATAGAACAAAATTGGCGGTAATTTGATCCTTTTTTAAGTCGAGTGATGGAGTCATGGTCCCATTGTTTGGTACATGTTTGAAACTTTCCATAAAGAACTAGTTTGTGTAAATGGGATGACAATTAGAATGGCAGTCCCTTTGCTTGCTGAGTTCTGAGTAAGGAAGTATTCTTTGTCAGATATTATTAGGCAAACACATTTGCACGCTTTTAGTTTCAATGCCCAATCCTTCAACCCCTACAGGACCTACCACATTCCTTTTACATACTATACATCACTTGACAAATTCCTTTTGGATAAGCCCTGACAGATCAAAATACTTCCTGTGTGTGTAATAAAAACAGGTAGTGAGTTCTCCTGAGTGTCATGTATGCGTAGAGGGCATGCGGTCCACACAAGCCAGTGAGCACAAGGCCTCTCTGAAATAGGTCTTGCCAGAGCCTCATTATCCCACTTTGAGCTGCAGTGTTATCATGTGTCTGAGGTAGTGTTTCCCCTGCCAGGCAGGAAGGAAATTTGAAAATTAGTGCCAACTTCCAATGCCTGGGAGGCACGCAGTGACATCTTCTACCTGTCTCCTTGGTAAAGCCAGGATATCCTGCAGGGTGTCTCATTAACACCAGTGGTTGGGCCCAGGCAGGAGCCCCAATTTGTGTGTGCATGCTATCTGGGAACAGTTTTTATTCGATCCATGAAATGTACTAAAGTCACATTGTATCAGGCCCCCGAAGTGTACATGCTTTCTGCAGAAATGTTTACCTATTTTCTCTTCTTTCTCCATGCTATCATATATCTGGAAAATCCAGAAATGAAACGTGGCAATGTTTCATTAATAATTATTTTCCTCTCAATATTATTTGGAATTATTATTCACATAATTATTAATATTTGTTGAAGGGGAGAAAGAAGAAAAGGGGCAAAGATAACATACACGAAGGAGAAAGAGAGGGAGAGGAAAGAAGGTAAGATATCATTTATTGCAGAATATGAATGAAGCAAGTACATTATCATCTTGAGATTCTAGTGGGATTCTGAAATGCAGACAAAACACTGAAATATAGATTAAAGATGTGAATTTTTCCATAAGGCACATGATGAAATTTAAAGTACAGGAGAAAACTATCTCCTTGAATTTTATGACTTTCATGCCTGGAACAAAATAATGCCAGTGTTCACGATGAAAGAGGATGGCCTTTGGTTATGTCATGTCTTCCCTTCAAAACTTCCCATAACTTCCCTTCAAAATTCAAAGAAAACAGGAGCATGTCATCAAAAATATCCACATGACAGTCAGTCTAAGACATAGCTCATCATCAAACTCCCAGCATACGCCAGTGACTTTTTCACTGCTTTGTCTCCCAAAACTTATCATTGGCCTTGTCAGTTCATACAACCTGACAGTTCAGTACAGAGCAGATTGATTTCTTCAAGGTAGAGCAGAGGGGGCAAGTTGTAGCTGGTGATGGTGGTAGAGATTAGCAAGTATTGATGGGGCAAATATTCTATTCTGGTCCTTTTCAAAACAGCCATTATCAGGAAATGCTTCAGAGTATTAAAATAAGAGCGAATGAGAAAAAGGAACTAGGCAATGTGTAGCTTTTAACTCACTGTATCTTCTGTTCTTACTGGTCTCAGACAGGAGATAACATTTTATTTAACTGAACCCTTAGAAGCATTTATAAAAGTAATTTTATTCTCCCCATTTTACAGATGAGGAAACGGAAACTTCAAATTCACTAATTTACCCAGAGACATACAGCTAGAAAGTCACAGGGCTGAGCTTCAAAACCAGCTCAGAGTCTAACATCTGTTTTCTGTTTACTACACGTCATCGGCTCTGTTATTGCATAAGATATGTTGCTAAAATGGGTTACAGATTTCAGAAGAATTATTCCAGGCACTTTGGAGTGACAGATTTTTCAACTTGCAATAACTATAATTACAAATATGTATGTTGTAGGGTAAGATCCCATGGAAAAGGAAAACATAAATACATTGTAAAATTTCACTAGCTATTTTTGTGGCCCTGAATAAATGTCTTAATTCTCTGGGCCCAAATCATCTGCCAAATATAAAGTGACTTGATTGGATCAAACGTAAATTATCATTTTCTTCTGTGGTTTTCTTTTCCTGGGTGATGGATTATAAGTCTTGATTAGTCACAACTGAGTTTTTCAGGAACCTGACTGCTCAGTTGGGCTGGTTTTAAATATATATATTTATGTATATTTAATAATATATATAGTATATCTAATATATATATTATAAATATATAATATATATATTATAAATTGGCTTTCTACATTAACCAGTTTCTCTCTTTCTCTCTCCCTCTCCCTCTCTTGCACACACCACCCCCTACATATCTGATGTTACTGTTTTTACTCAAGGAAGGGCAATGCAGAGTAGGTTTCATACACAGAGCACGCACAGGTTAGTAGTGGTTCTAGGCATCTCAGATACTGAGCATTGAACATTAATACAATAGTCCATACGTCCCTCTGTCCATTCTACTGTCTCCCACTGCTCCTTGGGAATTCACTGAAGGAGGGTGACCTGGACACAAGTTCAGAATGCTGGCTGCTCTGGTGTGGGCCTTAATGGGCTTCTTCCACCTCCACACTCTGAGAAAACACACTTAACGAGGTAGAGTAGGAAGAGAGGAGAGGCTAGAGTAGGAAGAGAGGAGAGGCTAGATACGTCTAGACACAGCTGGTCTTGGATGTCTTGTGGAGGATATTTTCCAGCCCACAGTAGTAGTAACTTTTTGTTATTCTACTTCATTTCGACTCTGGGTTTTCTGGAGGAAATGCCAGCAGCAGTGTTGTGGTATGACTACACCTGGGAGAGAAAGAGAACCCACTTAATAAATCTTCCCTACCAGAGACAGTCAGGATTTGACCGTCTTTCCTTCCAAATTGATAACTCCAAGGACAGAACAGGAACTATAAACTAATCCTTTTATCAATAGATCACCCAGCTAAGTGCCTAATATGTACTGGGAAGTATATTAAGAAAGTAGAGTGGATTTTGTACTGGGGAAAAATGAATTTTGGATCAGACACCCTTCACTTCAAATTTCAAAGGCTCTGCTAATTAGCCTGTGTGTTTTGGAAGAAGTCAATTAAATTCTCTAAAACTTAGTTTCTTTATTTGTAAAACAGAAATAAGAAAACTTCCTTGGACTGTTGTTTAAGGTTTGTAAACAGTCTAAACAAAGCAACTATTGAAAAGTAGGCAATAGATGTGTTGTAGCCAACAGCCAAAGAATTTGAAGTAGGCACTCAATACAGGTTGGAACAATAGAATTATTATAAATAACTAGATTATGAACCACATCATAATAGAGAATGAAGCTGCCATAATCTATCAGAAAAAAACTGGATTTTATTGTTTAAAATACAAAGAAAAATGTTTTAAACAGTTAAGAATGAATCTGTCTTTCAAGATAATTAAAATCTCTGCCAACAAAACAAAGCAACAAAACCCTGAAAGCAAGACTTAAAGCAGTATTTGGACAACCACTTAAAAAGCTGGAAAGAAAGTGTAACTGGACCATTGCTAGAAACTTTCCAGTTCAGCAGTTTTTGAAATCCAGGTTCCTTTTTGGTATTAAAGGCTTCCTGGTCAAATAGTGAGCCATATTGTTCAAGACAAATTACTAGTAATTTGCCTTTGCTGCAATTGCATGTATTTTGGGGGGAAATTGAAGAGATCACAGCTAACTTTTAATGAATCAACCTGTTTTGCTAGCATCAACAAAAATATAAGAAAGAAGGCAACATATAGTTTGTAAGGAAAGGAATGATAATCACTCAACACTTGATTTACACTGTAAATGCAGTGAAGGAAGCAAAGTGATTTAGAAAAATCACCCAAGACCAAAATAAAGGAGCTCACCTTATCCCATGCTGATTAGTGCACGGGCTCAGGCTTGGCATAGGTTTTAATGAAGTTCCCATATGTGGAGAGTGTGCCAAATGTGTGAAGGAAAGAACTCTCAGCCCATCTACCACCTTATGGTGCTGATGCTCCAGTAAAATACACAAGGGGGTGGGTCAGGGAGGGAATCTTTTCAAGAAAAAAGACCACAGAAATGGGCCTTCTCAGGAGCTCCAACACAAAGTAAGGAGGGCACTGATGTTTGTGTCTACTGAGGAAAAGAATTTTAATTGAAGATGATTTAAAGACTTAATTTTTTATGTTGGGTCAACTGATTCAGGAATTAACATCTGCCATGACTGAGTTAGCATGTCTTGGAGTATATGCCACAAAGCCACAAAGAGACTCATCCCTTCTTTCTCTGGTCAGCAGCACTTCCACCCAGATGGGATGCTGTTTATATACAGAGTCCAAAAGACTTATATGTACTTGATGGAAAATATATACTCAATGAGATTGTAAGAGATACCACTTTTGTTGTGATCCTTTTACACGTACACACGCACACTGTATGCACACACATGCACACCTCTCAATACTGATCCTTCACAACCACCTAAATGCCACTTCTTCTAGTAAGCTTTTTTATGTCCCTTCCCCCCCTTTTTAATTCTACCTCTTTTGTAAGTAAGAATATACATGCATCAATGTGTTTTACTGTATTTTCTTTTTGTACTTACATTTTATATGTATAACTTTTAAATCTTTTAAAGATTTCTGAGTTAAATTGATGGGTCTTTTTCTTTGTCAGACAGTCTAACTTCTTCTAATTAAAGACAAAGCCTGATTCCTTTGGAAAAAATATTTGTAGAAAACTGTATTTTATGAATGTCCAGTTTGCAGAGTCCACAGGCACCTTATGCTTGTTTTTTAATTCTGTGAGGCAGAGGGACAATTGTTAATAGAGAGAGGCCCTTTTTCCCTTGCCTACAAAAAGGATTCTCACTTTGCCCTAAACTTCTTCCCTTCCCTCACCCTCTGAGAATGGCCTTTCTATATCAAATTGCTTCTTCAAGATTTCATGCTATAAAATCAAGAAGAATAGTAACCCCAAAGAAGGAAATTCAAAAGGTTTATTCTGAAGAGATTTAAAGAGAAATTCTAGGGAGCAAGCAATTGTGGTGTTGGAAGGAAGCACTTACAGAAAACAAATAGGATTTTTTAAATACTGCTATGATTTGTGAATATCCTTCATAGTGTTTTAAGAATACATGTGAAGAACCTGTATTCTTTGAAAATACATTTTTGGAGTGTTTTTCTTTGGCCTCAACACTACTCTGATATACTGTATACCTTATAAGATATGCAGTATAATATATAGAGAGCTATATAATATATATAGCTTATATTGTAATCTTACAAGCAATGCTTTTTAAATTTATTAATATGAGCATATGCACATTTCTACAATTTTCTATAATACATATTTCAAATACCTCATATTTTTGTTTCCCCCCATCATCTTCTTTTTCTCATTAGAGGCCTCTTCTGTTCTCATACTGGTTTCTTTTCCCCAGTCTCTTAATGAACAGTTACTTAAGTGGACCATGATAAATGTCTGTCCTAGCATGATCTCAAATTAAATCCATTATAAATATTGGGTTGCTGAGGCTAAAATGCCTTTCATCATCTCAGAAAATGAAATTACAGGCTCATTTTTTTTCAGAATTAGCTGTGAAGAGCCTATACTTGTAAATCCTCTCATTGAAAGGTGGGTGGTTTGGTGGTTAAGAGCTCAGCTCCGCAACTCACTGCCACGGTTCAAATTCCAATTCAACTGTGTGATCTTGGAAGAATTACTTACCCTCTCTATGCCTCACTTTCTTCACTTAAAAATTATTGATAATGCTAATCTCATAAGGTTGTGGTGACACTGTGAGTTGGTACCTGTAAGGGACTTGTTCAGTGGCTGGCACTTAACATAGTGCTAGATGTTTGTGGAGAGGTCCTCCTATTGCATGAAAAGTTGGTAGAACTGAGAGTAATCAGATTTGGAAATCCATATTTGAGTTTCTAAGGTCTAATTTGGCCATTTACTCATTCAGTAGTTGCTCTGGTCTAAATGCGTTCTGCAAAATCTATGTCTGGGAAACTTAGTCCCCAAAGCAAGTGTTGAGAGGTGGGGTGAAATAAGAGGGGGCTAGGTCATGAGGGTTATGCCCTCATGCATAGATTAATATCCCTATTACAGAAGTGGGTTAGTTAGAGAATAGGCTTGTTATGAAAGTGATTTCACCTCCTCTCTTGCTCACCTGTACTCCCCAACCTTCTTTTTGCCTTCTCCCTTTTGCCATAGGACAAGAAAACCCTCACCAGGTGTAGGCCCCTCACATTTTGGACCTCTCAGCTTTCAACAACTATAAGAAATAAATTTCTTTATAAATTACTCAGTCTGTGGTATTCTGTTATAGCAACACAAAAACAGATGATTCATTGGTCCCTTTCTATAGCATTTCTGGCATTCACCAAGAAAAGTGCTACAAAGATGAATAAGATAAAGTTGTTTCTCCCAAAGAGTGCACAGGCTACAGAGAGAATAAGCATATAACAAACAAATTTAAATGTAGTAGTAAACTGCAAGAATAGAAAAGCCTATAAGAGACAAAGCCATTGCAAAGGAAAATGTAATTAAGACTGTTTAGGGGCTCTGGGAAGACTTCCTAAAGGGGATGAAAAATTAACTGACTTCTTGAAGGGTGAATAAGAGCCCACTAGGCAAACAAGGAGAAGAAATCAATTCTAGGCTAAGTAAATAGTGTGCAAGGTCTAAAATAGTAATTTAGTTGTACTGGGGTATCAAATTTGAGTCAAGGAATGGCAAGAAATGTCTAGAATAGTAGACAGGATGCATGAAGACTTTGTGGTCCCTGCTAAGAAGATAGATCTAAGTCTGAGATGGTTGCTGTTAGTTGCATAACTAGTGGTCCTATAAGCAGGTACCCAAGTCAGAGTTTCCTCCATACCCTGTATCAGATACTAGTTGTGGCCAGGAAATTATTTGGCTTCACCCATACTTCGTTTTCTTGCATTAACACCATTTGAATGGAATGTTTGGGAATAGACCTGGAAATAGGAATTCATCCAGATTAAGCAAAGCATCAGCATGAATGAATGACATTGAGGCCTTGATATAACTGATTGCCATAAGCATCACACCTTTCTCATGTAGACACCAACCTCTCACTTGTAGGGACTGGTGGCTTTCTATTTTACCAAAGTTTTATTTAGGATCTCTTTTTAGGCTGTTTTAGTCATAGTTTACTGTGTTTAGACTGAAGCCGGGCATGGTGGCGCACGCTTGTAATCCCAGTACTTTGGGAGGCGGAGACCGAAGGATCCGGGTTCGTGGCCAGCCTCAGCGCTCTCGCTCTCTCTCTCTCTCTCTCTCCCTGTCTCTCTCTCTCTCTCTCTCTCTCTCTCTCTCTCTCTCTCCCTCCTTAGTGAGGCCCTCCACAACTTTGTGAGACCCAGTTTCAAAATAAAGTATAAAAAATAGGGCCAGGGGTGTACCGCAGAGGTAGAACACCCCTGGGTTCAATCCCCGGTACCGCCAAAAAAAAAAAAAAGAAATATCTGGCCTCTCCTTCTGAAATTTCTTCATCTAAGTTAATAAGAAGCCTTTACCCCTAACGTATGTGTGTGTGTGTGTGTGTGTGTGTGTATGTGTTTATGTGTGTGTGGTACTGGAGATTAAACCCAGGGGCATTTTACCTCTGAACTATACCCCCAGCCCTTCTTATTTTTTTATTGTTTTTATTTTTTATTGCTTTTATTTATTTATTTATTTATTTATTTATTTATTGCAGTACTAGGGATTGAACTCAGGGGCATTCTACCTCCGATATACACCCCCAGCCCTATTTTTTCTTTATTTTGAAACAGGGTCTCACTAAGTTACAGAGGGCCTCACAAGTTGCTAATGCTGTCCATGAACCTGCAATTCTATCTCAGCCTCCCAAGTACTGGAATTACAAGTGTGCATCACCACGCCCGGCTGATTATTTTTTCTTTTGAAACAGGGTCTCACTAGTTTGTGCAGAATCTTGCTATGTTGCTGAGGCTGTCCTTGAACCTGCAATCCTCCTGTCTCTGCCTCCCAAGTACGGGGATTACAGGCATTCATGACCGTGCCTGGCCCCTAACTTGTTTTTTATCTTACACATTTGTCTATTTGTATTTTGTATTTTTCTATCCAAGATATTTCACCACACCACTGAAAGGGAGTGGCCGTCTAATCATGTACTTAACAGTCATCTCTGTTTAGATTAGGTCGTACCGATCTTTGGTAAGAAGATTGTCCAACTAAGAACTGCACGCCATTTCAAATGTTCTTTGTTTCCCCTTCCAAAGTCTTCCCTCTTTACCTACAAATGGTGAGCACAAAACAAAATAGTCATCCTTAATGTCTGATGCTTTGGCTTCTATTATAATTGCTGCCTTACCTCCTTGAGTCTCATTTAAATTCTTTAACCCTTTCTTCTTGGATTGCTATGGAGAGATTAAGTCTCAAGGCACTGGACTAAAAAACTATATTCCTGTTTTTGTCACTATTCCAACAATAATTAATTTTCAATATTGAAGGATAGATATTGAATGACCACATCAAGTCAACTACATGAGTCAGTATTATATTAATATTTCATATGTGTTAATTTCTGCTATTTCTATTTCTTCTATATTTAAAATAATAATAGCAAGAAGATATTCAAAAGCTAATAGAATAAACTTTAATATTCATATAGATACCTCCAACTAATAATTCATAACATTTTCAATATACAGACCCCTACTGTGATATCAGCTGTGTATGTCCAAAAGTTGGATTTAATTTCAATTCTTATGATCTAAGATGGATATGATTTCAATTCTGATGATCTAAGACATTCTTAGCATTTTAAAAATATTGTTCCCCCGGAGATATGTATAATTATTATTATTTTTTGTGTGTGGTATTGCGAATTGAATCCAGGAACATTCTACCTCTGAGCTATATCCCCAGCCATATTTTATTTTTATTTTGAGACAAGGTCTCACTCAGTTGTCAAGGCTGGCCTTGAACCCACAATCCTCCTGTCTCAGCCTCCCACATAATGGAATTACAGGCATGCAGCACTGTACCCAGCTGAGATATGTATAATTACTAAGGGCAAAGTCAATAAGATACTTAAAATAAATGCTTCCACTGAAGACAGACCTGTATAACATTTATCAATTGTGTGAATGTGTAATGGATAATAGCATGTGTGCTAATTATCAAATTATGTTGAATTTAACAGAAATTCCACTATTTCAGTTCAAATAACATTAGATTCTATTTTATACAGTAGCATACCAGAAAGAGTATTATAATTGTCTAAGTCAGTCATATTAAATGCAAAAGGCCTTTTTAAGTGTGACACTGCCCTTGAAATTATTTATTGAATTGTTCTGAGAAAGGCATTGGTACCCACAGTGAGAACACAGGTTCTGAATTCAAAGTAACGTCATTTAAAATATGTCCTATAAGGAAATTTATGGCTTTATTCATTTTGCCTATACAAGTCCCTCTGAAGCATAAATCATAAAACAGAGAAAGAACATGTACTAGCTGAGTGGCTGTGTGCTGACAAGAGCTAGGAAAATAAAAGCAATTCCAGACCATTGTATCAAAAGACCCCGAGGGCTGGATTTTTAAGAGTGCAGGTGCTGCAAGCTAATACATAATTTTTGGTATTTTTAGGAAATATGTGAATATCAAAATGGGGACATTATTTAAGGAGTTGTATCAATGTTGTTGCTTCTGTGGTTTGCAATAGTTGTGGATGGGGAGGGATCCCAGTGACAGATACTCCTCATCTTTGGGGTACTCATAGCTAGCCACAGCTGCTTACACACACAAAATCTATAACTCACACTTATTAGCAATTCCCAACTGGAACACCTGAAATGGTAGTTTGGTTTTGTTTCTAAAGATTGTAGCCAAACAAGCAAAAGGAAATAAAAGGGTCTCTGAAGAAGAGAAGATGGCAGCTTAAATGTCATTTTCATATGCTAATTTTTATCGGTGCATTCTAATTATATATAATAGTGGGACTTTTTAAGTCATAGAGACAAATGACAAGTCACTAGCTATTATCCCTAAGAACAAGTTCTCAGGGATAAATCCTTGTTCTCCAAGCCAGAATGGGAGGAACTTCCAATGCTTATTCTCCAGCCAAGAGATACTATCCTGTTTTCTAGACCAACTTGCAAAGCCCTTGCAAAGCCCTATCCTTCGAGTATCACACGTAAGGATGCTTGAGTTTTTTGTGAGTTGCTAAAACTCTGGGCTTCTGGGACACAAAGGAGAGCCAGGCTGAGCTTCCCTTACCAGAATATATACAAAACCTCCGCTAACTGCCTGGAATATATACACTTTGGAAAACTGACAGAAAATGTTCTCTAGCAAGAGAGCTAAATAGATGGGCTTCTGGGGAAACATTCTGAGAAGGAACAAGATCCCAAAGCAGAATTTCCAAAAGAAAGAAAAGAATAATCAGCTTTCTTCTGTCCTTCACAGCTGCCCCTCTGCCTATTCAACAACCGGCCAAGGAGCCCTGTTGTTACAAGAAGCAGAGCAGCAGCTGGTACAGGCAGCTGAAAGCCCGGCACACCCTGGCCCCAGGAAACAAGCACCTCCCAGGTTTGAGGTAGAGCAAAAAGGGTAAACAAAACTGATGCACATAGGAGGAGCCTCCTCGACCTGGGGAAGGCTAGAGACCCCCAGAGTAAACAAAGCTTCATGAAAGCATCTCTAAGAAGGAAGACCCACACACGTTCATGGAAATGAACACTTGCCCTTCTTAGAGAAAATGGGATCTGAAGTTGTGATTACGAGACTGGGATTCACAAGGGCCCGGAGGAGAATGATGCAATGGGGCAGGGGTGGGGTTGGAATCATTCTTTGCAGGGCAAATGTCCTCTGAGGAGACTACGGCACATGACGTTTCACGCCAAATTAATTAAATGAACTCAGCAAAATCTTCTGCTGTCATCTTAGTAAATTTAACAGATGATTCTGGTTAACTTTTTAAGAATACTTCTTAATATTTTACAGATGACACTGGTTTATTAAGAATATTATTAATTCTGGGAGAAATGAACATGCTTCAGAAATTTTTGAGTAACTTTTTGCCATAATAAAAAATCCGTCATCAAAATATTTTTAAAACTTTGGAGGAAAAAACAGTCTATGATGAAATTATCCAATGGACAGTTTAATGTATTTACAGGAGCCTTTTAAGGCTATTTTATGGCAACTTATGTCCCTCCTGCTCTGCCTCCCCTGCCATCAAGTAAATCTGCTGATGGGTCCCTCCTCCTCGGGTCTCAGATGGGCAAGGACCTTTAAAGACTTACAGGGAGAGATCACTCTTCTAGCATTGCCTCAGTATTTCCAAGATGCCCCAGTTTGGAGAGCAGTGACTCTTGCCCCACCCCTTCATCTTTGAAATTCTTTTGAGTACAAGAATCTAATGTGTACATCTCTGAAGACATGCTAGGAATTCAATGAGCATTTGTCAAAACAATTCATAAACACCTATTTAGTGTAACACACTGAGCTGGGCTCAGTGGACATGAGCCCAGAGAACGAAACACACAACTCACACAACAAATAACAAAAGGGATGATGGGAGGAAATCCAAAAGGGTACTGGCATTGTATGATTAGTGCAATAGGACTGGCTTCTGTTTGTGCCATGTTTTCTAGTTTTCTAGCACATTTCTTATCTCATTTGAGAGCTGTGGGAATTTATTTGGGATAAATTATCATAGAAAGAATGAAGCTAACTAGGATGCTCGCTCCTAAAACTTTCAAGCTTAAATGTTTCTCAGACAAGAGAAGGCAGAAGCCTGATTTGTATCATTTTCCTATATACTTCCCCCTGACTGGGTCTGCTATGACTCAGCTAATGCAGAATAGAAAACTACTGGATGGCACAGTGTTCCTTGTTACATCATGGAAATGTGGAGAGTGTTTCTGGCAGAATCTATGTCCATTTATGTTCAGTCGTAGCTGTGGGTTCTCATATTCCAGCTCTGTCACCAGATGGTTATGTGATCCTGGACAGGCTGCTTGACCACTCAAAAGTCTCAGTGTTTTCATCTGCAACAGGGACTAAGAGAACCCATTCTGTCTGCTTCATCAAGCCCCTTTCAGTACTGAATAGGAGCGCCCAAAGGCACTGAAAGATGGGCTGTATTTCTGGTACCTGTTTCTTCATAAGTGATGACTAGATCCACACAGAGTCGAATGTCTTGAATCATAAGGCAGGAGCGGGTTAGTGATGTGAATCCTATATATTTTTGACAAGGGCACATCTCTCTCTCATATCCAGTGGGAACCCTTCTGTGGTCAGCATTCCTGCAGTTCTGGAGATAAAGGGGGCGAGGTAGTGAGAGAGAGGGCAGTGTGTGTACTTCCATGGAATAAATACAGCAACAAATGCTTCTGCAAACAAAGTACCAAGAGAAAACAGACTGCACCTGGACCTGGGCTTTATCATGTTGTATTTTTTTTTTTAAGAATTGGATTAGGCCCTGTTGGAATTGTGAGTGCCCATACACCTACTTCATGACAGGACAGCAGAGCAATCTGTTTTCAAAGGCCAAAGCTGTTTTTATTTCCCCCCAGCTCTGCGGTTTTTCTCTCCTCTGTTCCTCCCAGTGAGGCTTTCTTTTTTTCATCATTTTGAGTCAGCAGCCTGCCCATAACAAAGGTACCCAGCTGTTCTCTGAGCCCTAATCTCCAAACAACTTTTAATAGGTACTGCCTGCCTTCCACACAGTTGGCTGCCACAATAACATGCCAGATTGCTAAGGTATTTTAAGGAGGATTCAGAGGATTACGGTGAAGTGTGGTTTTGCCCAGTAGTTTAAGAATAAACTTGCTAATATCTCCCTATAATGATTTGTTTTCCTTTGATAGATGAATGTGTGTTCTGGACAGCTGGCGGCTGGCTGCATGGTATTGAAAGGGAGCTGGCAGGATTCTCCTGGATACACCCAGTCAGCCCCATGCAGACAATATTCACAGCCATCACTGACAGCAGATCATAATTGTCTCACCAAATCCCACCAAGTGACAGTGCTGTGTGTCAGACAGCACTTGTCCCCATTGTATAGATAAGGAATCAGACTTTTTGAGATGCTAAGTATCTAGGGTCACACATCAAGGAAATGACTGACCCAGGTTTCAACTTAACCATTCTGACTCCATCAAAAAATCCATTGACCAGACATACTGGGTGCATTCAGGATGGTATGGCTGTAGACATAGCTGGGCACAGTGGCATATGCCTGTAATCCCAGTACTTTGGAGGCTGAGATGGAGGATTACAGGTTCAAGGCCAACCTCAGTAACTTAGTGAGGCCCTATTTCAATAAATTAATTAATTAATTAAAAGGGCTGGGGATGTAGATTAGAGGGGATTCTATCCTCTATCCTAATTTATTTTATTTTTTTATATTGTGTACACCAAACACCCAACCCAACAATCTAACAAGGAACATTCTCCTATTAATTAAACTAATTCTTTTTTATGTTCATTTATTGGTGCATTGTAATTATACATTTTGATATATGTCAGGGTATCAACATCATACATGCACACATTGCTCATTTAGCCCACCCTCCAATCCCACCCTATTCCCTCCCCTTCCCTCCCTTTCATGCTCTGGATAGTGATTGAGTCTTATAAGTTTGTGTATGTACATCATGTGCTATAGTGTGTTTCCCTCCACTCCCCTCTCAACTCCCTCAGTTAGGTCACCTTCTTTGTCCATCTAAAGATTTCTTCTTCTTCCCTTCTAAGTCCCATTTTATCTAGCTCCCACAGATTAGGGGAGACATCCAACTTTTTATTCTTAGTGACTTACTAATATCACTTAGCATGATGTTCTCTAGTTCTCTCCATTTCCCTGCAAATGATATGATTTTGTTCTTCTTTGTGGCTGCATAAAATTCCATTGTGTACATATCCCATAGTTATGTGATCCATTCATCTGTTGATGGACACCTTGGCTGATTCCAAAGTTTGGCAATTGTGAATTGTGCAGCTATAAACATAGACACACATGCATTAGTCTGGTAGTTGGGTTTTAGTTCTTTGGGGTAGATGCCTAGAAGTGGTATCGCTGGATCATACAGTAGGTTTATTCCCATTCTTCTGAGGATCCTCCATACTGTTTTCCAAAGTGGTTGCACTAATTTGCAATTCCACCAACAGTGTAGTAGAGTCCCTACTTCTCCACATCCTCGCCAGCATTTGTTGTTGTTTGTGTTTTTAATGATTGCCATTCTAATTGGTGTTAGGTGAAATCTTAGGGTAGTTTTCATTTGCATCTCTCTGATTGCTAATGATGTTGAACATTTTTTCTTACATTTATGGGCCATTTGTATTTCTTCTTCGGTGAAGTGTCTATTTAGTTCACTTGCCCATTTTTTGATTGGATTATTTGTTTTTTAGTGGTGATTTTTTTAAGTTCTCTGTATATTCTAGATATGAGTCCTCTTATCAGAGGAGTAGCTGGCAAAAATCTTCTCCCATTCTGTCAGCTCTCTGTTGAGGCTCTTGATTGTTTCCTTTGCTGCACAAAAACTCTTTAGTTTAATGCAATCCCATGTATTAATCCTCATTTTAGTTTCCTGTGCCTTTGGGGTCTTGTTGAGGAAGTCTTTACCTGTGCCTATGTGTTGAAGTGTTGGGCCTATGCCCTCTTCGAGTAGCTGCAAGGTCTCTGGTCCGATTTCTAGGTCTTTGATCCATCTTGAGTTGACTCTAGTGCAGGGTGAGAAAGTGGGGTTTATTTCTATTTTTCTGCATATGTTTAGCCAGTTTTGCCAGCACCATTTGTTGAAGAGGCTATCATTTTTCCAGTGGGTGTTTTTAGCCCCTTTGTCAAAAATCAACTGGCTGTAGGTATGTGGGTTTGTTTTGGAGTCTTCTATTCTGCTCCATAGGACTATGTGTCTGCTTTTCTGCCAATACCATGATGTTTTTATTACTATGGCTTTGTAGTATAGTTTGAAGTCAGGTATTGTGATGCCTCCTGCATGGTTCTTGTTGCTGAGAACTACTTTGGCTATTCTGGGTTTTTTGTTGTTCCAAATGAATTTAAGGACAGATTTTTCTATGTCAGTGAAGAATGACTTTGGTAATTTAATGGGTATTGCATTGAATCTGTAGAACATTTTTGGGAGAATGGCCATTTTGATGATATTTATTCTGCCTACCCAAGAGCATGGGATATCTTTCCATCTTCTAAGATCTTCTTCAATTTCTTTTTGCAATGTTTTATAGTTTTCCTTGTAGAGGTCTTTTACCTCCTTGGTTGGGTTTATTCCCAAGTATTTTATTGTTTTGGGGGATATCGTGAGTGGAAATGTCTTCTAGATTTCTTTTTCAGTGGATTTGTGATTGGCATATAGAAAAGCTTCTAATTTTTTAAGATTGATTTTGTATCCAGACACTTTGCTGAATTTGTTAATCAGTTCTATGAGCCTTTTGGTTGAGTTTGTTGGATCTTTTAAGTATAATATCATGTCATCTGCAAATAGAGATAGTTTCAGTTCCTCTTTTCCTATTTGTACTCCTTTTATTTCCTTCTCTTGCCTTATTGCTCTGACTAGAGTCTTGAGTACTATATTGAAAAGGAGTGGTGACAGCGGACATCCTTGTCTACTTCCTGTTTTTAAAGGGAACTCTCAAAGTTTTTCCCCATTCAGTATGATGTTGGCTGTAGGCCTATTGTATATTGCCTTTATGATGTTGAGGTATGTTTGTTCCATCTATTCCAATTCTCTGCAGTGTTCTTATCATGAATGGGTGTTAGATTGTGTCAAATGCTTTTTCAGCATCTATTGAAATGATCATGTGATTTTTGTCTTTAGTTCTGTTTATGTGGTGGATTACATGGATTGTTTTTCATATGTTGAACCAGCCTTGCATTCCCGGGATGAACCTGACTTGGTCATGATGTATGATTTTCGTGATGTGGTTTTGAATGCGTGTTGCTAGTATTTTCTTTAGAAGTTTTGCATCTAAGTTCATAAACGTTATAGGTCTGTAGTTTTCTTGAGCTGTCTTTGTTTTGTTTTGGTATAAGTGTGATGTTGGCTTCACAGAATGTGTTTGGGAGAGTCCCATTTCTTTTTATTTCACAGAATAGATTGACGAGTATCGGGATTAGTACTTCTGTAAAGGCTTTATAAAATTCACCTGGGAAACCATCTGGACCTGGGCTTTTCTTTGATGGTAGGTTCTTTATTGCTGCTTCAATCTGGTTAATTGCTATTGGTCGATTTAAATTTTCTATGTCTTCTTGATTCAACTTAGGAAGGTTGTACATGTCTAGAAACTTGTCAATATCTTCTAGGTTTTCCATTTTGTTGGAGTATAGTTTTTCAAAGTAGTTTCTGATTATCCTCTGGATTTCCGTGCTGTCGGTGGTAATATCCCCTTTTTCATCTCTTATTTTAGTA
>PVJS01002927.1:0-79740 GCA_004027185.1 Glis glis | reverse complement strand
GGGGATTGAACGCAGAGACGTTCTACCTCCGCGCTACGCCCCCGGCCCTATTTTTTTATACTTTATTTTGAAACCGGGTCTCACGAAGTTGCGGAGGGCCTCACTAAGTAAAGAGAGAGAGAGAGACAAGGAGAGAGAGACAGAGAGAGCGCGCACGCATGCGCGAGCTGAGGCTGGCCGCGAACCCGGATCCTCCGGTTTCCGCCTCCCAAAGTACTGGGATTACAAGTGTGCGCCACCACGCCCGGCTGTTTTTTGATTTCTTGATGATTGCCATTCTGATTGGGGTTGGATGGAATCTCAGTGTAGTTTTGATTTGCATCTCCCTGATAGCTAATGATTTTGAACATTTTTTCAGGTATTTATTGGCCAGTTGTATCTCTTCTTTTGTGAAGTGTTTATTTAGCTCAATTGCCCATTTCTTGATTGGATTATTTTTTGGTGTATTTTAAGAACTTAAAGTCTTTTAAGTTCTTTGAATATTCCAGATATTAGTCCTCTATCAGAGGGATAACTGGCAAAGATCTTCTCCCATTTTGTAGGCTTTCCCCTTAGACTCCTTTGATGAGCAGAAACTTTTAAGTTTAATGCCATCCCATTTATTAATTCTTGTTTTAATTTCCTGAGCTATGGGGGTTTTGTTGAGGAAGTTTCTACCTGTGCTTATATGTTGGAGTGTTGGACCTATGCCCTCCTCTAGTAGCTTCACAGTTTCTGGTCTAATATAGAGATCTTTGATCCATCTCAAGTTGACTCCTGTGCAGGGTGAGAAGTAAAGATTTAGTTCCATTTTTCTACAACTGGATAACCAGTTTTCCCAACAACATTGTTGAAAAGGCTGTCTTTTCTCCAATGCATGTGTTTGGCAACTTTGTTGAAAACCAATTGGCTCTAAGTGTGTGGATTTGTTTCTGTATCTTCTGTTCTGTTCCATTAGTCTATGTGTCTGTTTTTGTGCCAGTGCCATGCTGTTTTTACTATTATAGCTCTGTAGTATAATTTGAAGTCAGGAATTATGATCCCTCCTGCATGATTCTTATTGCTGAGAATTGCTTTGGCTATTCTGAGTTTTGTATCTGATTTTGTATCCTGCTACTTTGCTGAATTTGTTAATCAGCTCTAGTAGTCTTTTGGTTGAGTTTTTTGAGTCTTCGAAATACAGGATCATGTCATCTGCAAATAGAGATGATTTAATTCTTCTTTTCCTATTTGAATTTCTTTGATGTCCTTCTCTTGCCTTATTGCTCTGGGTAGAGTCTTGAGGACTATATTGAAAGGAAGTGGTGATAGTGGGCATGCTTGTCTTGTTCCTGATTTTAAAGAGAATTTCTGCATTTTTTCCCTGTTCAATATGATGTTGACTTTGGGTTTATTGTATATTGCATTAATGATGCTGAAGTAAGTTCCTTCCATTCCGATTTTCTGCAGTGTGTTTTAAGGATGAATGGGTGTTGGATTTTATCAAATGCTTTTTCAGCATCTATTGAGATGATCATGTGATTTTTGTGCTTAGTTCTATTTATGTGGTGAATAACATGCATTATTTGCATATGTTGAACCAGCCTTGCATCCATGGGATGAAACCAACTTGGTCTTGGTGTACAATTTTCTTGATGTGGTTTTGAATGAGCATCACTAGTATTTTGTTTAGAATGTATGCATTTATGTTCATCAATGATATTGGTCTGTAATTTTTTTTTCTTGAAGAATGTTTATTCAATTTTGGTATTAAGCTGATAATGGCCTCACAGAAGGAATTTGGAAGAATTCTATCTCTTTTGATCTCATGGAATAACTTGTCAAGTATTGGGTTTAGTTGTTTTGTAAAGGTTTTGTAGAATTCAGCTAGCAATATGTCTGGACCTGGGCTTTCTTTGATGGAAGGCTTTTTATTGCTTTTTCTATCTCTTTGTTTTCTATTGGTCAGTTTAGGTTTTCTATATCTTCTTAGTTCAATTTAGGTAGGTTGTATGTGTCTAGAAATCTGTTGATTTCTTCTGTGTTTTCTAGTTTATTGGAATATAAACTTTCAAAATAGTTTTTAATGATCCTCTGGATTTCCCCATTGTCTGTGGTGATGTCTTAATTTTCATTTTTGATTGGATTGATTGTCTCTTTCTTTTGGTTGGTTTGTCAATCTTGTTAATCTTTTCAAACAACCAGTTTTTTTTTTGTTGATTCTTTGTATTGTTTTTTGTTCTTTATTTCATTGATTTTGGGTCTGATTTTAATGATCTCCTGCCTTGTTGAATTGTTTCCTCAGTGTTCTTCATTCTCATGTTTTTAGAGTTCTCAGGTTTGTAATTCCGTTATCTTGGCATCCTCTTACTCTTTGTGTGTGAGTCCTGTATCTATTTGTTATCCCTTTATAATAAGGTCTATGCTGGGGGTATATATTTGCCTCTTCAAATCTGTCTCATATAATAAAGTTTTTAGTTTGTCCCCCAGAGCCTCTTTAACTAGATATGGTTCTTAGTGCAGGCAAGCAGGAGTCTCTTATTCGCTGCAGGCCACTGTGCTCTCCAGGCCCAAACTCCACAGGGCCAGAGATTATGTTCTGTTCAGACCCTGCAGCCTGCTGGTTGGGATTTAATGTCCCACTGACACCTTCACTGCTCTGTTGATTGTCAACTCATGAAACTGCACAGTGCTGACCTCCGGCCTCTGTGGCCAGTGGGCCTATGCTCAGCAGGGCCAGCAATTGCTATGCTCTGAGCTTGTGGCCTAGCTCGCTGAGCTTTGATGGCCCTGGGACACCACCACTGATCTGCTGGTTATGATCATGTGGAGCACTGTTCATTACTGGCATGCATGCATGCCAGACACAAACTCTGCTGGCAGAGAGAGTGTTGAGTTCCCAGCCTGTAGCTGTGACCACGTGAACCCCTGCCAGCCCCTGGCCACCCTGCTTTCAGGGCCCAGGCTCTGGCAGGGAGTGATTGTACTGTTCTGAGCCTGGGGCTTGGGTGGCTCCATTATTTAGCCCCCAGGAAACCAATGCTGCTCTGGGCATCTGTGATCATGTGAGCCCTTGTTGGCCTCTGGCCTTGGGTGCTTATAGTACCCAAACATGGCCAGGTGGGAGTTAATAGCTTTCCGAGCCTGCAACTCTGTAGGCTGAGTTTATTTCACTTCGCCCCACAGACACTACAGATGATTGTCCTGTGGTGATTGCTGGAGACTCTGCAAGGGCATGGCAAACTGCCCTCTCTAAGTCCCTCCTGCCTGAATTTCCCTAGGGGCTGTCTGTTAATTCCTGTTTCTGCTGTGTCTGACTGTAGCCCCCACCTCCACGGGGGTGATTTGCAAAGTGAGTCTGTTTGTTGTCATGCAAGTCCCTGTGGCCACACAGGGTGGTCTCCTGCTGGGATGGCTTGTTGATTCATAGTCTTGAAGAACACCTCTCCGGTCCCTGCAGGCAGAGATGAGTTTAGCTGCAGCTGCACCTTAGGATTTAGGTGGGCTATCTGGGTAGTCAGTCTTTGTCAAACGTGGAGAGAAAAGTTGACTGTTTTTGATGATGGTCTGTAGTCACTGGCTTCACAAGATTTTGCTGCTTCTTTGCTGGAGTTGGTCTCTGGGATCCCTAGTGTGGCCTGGCTAAGATGGTGCCGCCGCCACTCTCCACTCACCAGGTGAGTCATGCAGAGCTCTTTACAGTCTTCTGCTCTCTCCTCTGTTTCCAATTCCACTGAGTTTTGACTATCATTGTTTTGTTGAATTTTGGCTACTTTTTTCCCTTGTCAATAAGTAATCTTCCTGCTGGTTGAGTTCCGAGTCTTGGAGTGCCTGAAACATGCTGTTTCCCTCTGTTTTGCCATCTTTAATCTGCTAACACCCCTTTGCAACGATCCTTTGCCACCCCAGTCCTCAAGAGATGAATTGATTTTTTTACCCCTAGGATTGGAGAGGCCCTCATGTCTTGCTTTGAATGATGGAATGCAGTAGAAGCGATGTTTCACTTCTTTTGAGTCTAGACCTCAAGGAATTTTTCAGTTTCTACTCTCACCTTCCTGGAATTCTGGGCCACCTGTTTAAGGAAGCTTAGAGTGGAGAGCAGGCTGTGTCCTACTCCAGTTACTCCATGATGAATAAAACAGCAGTTATGGGGATGTGCTTCCCTATTCCATTTTGTAATTCAGCAGTTGGCCATGAGTAACTTCATCTTGAGTTCAAGAGTGAGGTGGAATGACTGCACCTTGTTTGTACAAGCAAGCACCCATCACTTTCACAGAAAGACTATGAGGCACAAAATGATAAATACATTAATTGTGCTAATAAAATAGACCACCTGTGAGAATTTGAGTTAAATCAGGAGCACATGGATGTATTGGTGTATTGACCCTACATTAGAAAAACTAGGTCCCTAAGCTTATCAAATACACCGAATCACAATGTGAAGTAATCCCCTCACCTGAGACTCATAAAAGGTGGCAGAACACACCAACCCATCATCAGACCATCCAATGAATGCATCATGAGGTGAACAGGAGGTGATGGAGTTCTGACTCTGCCCCAAATTTCAGCTCAGCTTGACCTCCTTGCTTGACATGGCCCACATCAAAACTCTGTGCCTTCCTGACCCTGACCTGCAATAAGATCCTCGTCCAACAGCTGTGTTCCCTGAATCAGTTCTTGAGCTGGTTTCTTATGTGATCACCTGTTGTGACTCTTCTGAATTTGTATCTGCTCTTTGCCTCCTGAACCCCTGTGGCCACCTAACACTTGTTCTATTTTAAGTGTGTAAAGTATGATGTGTCACTTGAGTGCTATAGATATTAGTAATTAAGATGGGAATAAAAGACCTGGTGTGGTGGCACAAGTCTGCAATCCAAGTACTTGAGAGGTCGAGATAGTAAGATCACAGATTCGATGCCAGCCTCAGCAATTCAGTGAAACCATTTCAAAATAAAAAATAAAAGGGCTGGGGTTCAGCTCAGAGGTATAATGCCCATGGGTTTGAATCTCAGTAAAAAAGTAGGGCTGGGGTATTGCTTAGAGTTAGAGTACCCCTGGGTTCAATTCCCAGTACCAAAACAAAACAAAAACAAGAACAAAAATGAAACAAAAAATACAACCAAAAATGATTGGAATAAAAGAACCTATAATTGCTTGTTTTATGACTATCAGGTAACCCATAAATACTCAGAGAATAACAACCAGTAAAAATGATATAGTTTGTGAATTTATTGTTAATTCAGTAAATTTTGACATTGTGGAAAGAAACAAATATGTTTGGTCTACATTGATGGCATAGTTTGCTCATGACTCTTAAATATCCTGAAATAGTGAGGCTATGTAGTCTACATGAGGATTTCTTGCACATGGTCAAGTCTAGAAATAGAGCTACTCAGTCAGTCAATATATAGGCTTAGTTCCTTGGGGACCATAAAAGGTCCAGGACTGATCCAGTATAAGGTAAAGAAAAACCCATTTTTGAAGCAAAAGATTAACACATTCCACTAAAATAGCTTTGGTTTTATTAACAGCATTGATTTTTGTACATCAGCCATAAGATAATAAGCAATTTATAATTCAATATGTTTTCATTCATTATATGAATATAATTAAGTATGAGACTGTCAGTCAAGTTTAGTAGAAATGATGTCAATCACGGGTGGCCTTTAGCTCATTAAAGTATATGTTACTAGTGTTAGCTTTCAATATACTCTCCCTGTGAGTTGCTGTCAGAGTTGATAATAGTTTTTCTTTAATTTGGTCAATTTCATTCCAACCTTAGATTTGTTTGAAAGACATCATCTACCCTGGGACAATGGTGAGTCACTGGTACCCAAGTATGCTTCTTGAAGAGGAGATTTGTTGGATATAATAAAGAGCTGGATGCACTTTTGTGGTAGATTAATTGCATTAATGATTCCAATTATTTATTCTTCCTTCTGTTCTTGACTTTTGCCTTGTGACTTTGCAGTTCTTCTCATTAGATAAGCAGAAGCTCTTTCTCTGGGTTCTGGGTTTGGCCATGTGATTTGTAGATTTGATGTATGGGGAGGTTGGAAAATGTGCTGCTTCTGCTCTCTAACCTCTGCCTTTCCCCTGGGTGCAGACCTGGGCTCTCCTGCTGGAGGAATGGCAGTCGTGTGAAGCAGAGTCAGGTTTTCCTGCTGATGGACAGCTGTGCTCAGAGGTGCTAGTGAGCCCAGTGGAGAACAGAAGGCTGATGTAGTGTACATTGCTTATGCACAGACTAGAAGCTAAATAAAGGCTGGTTTTGAGGGTACTTTATTAGCATTATTGTGTAACAGGTAACTGTATTGGTCAGGGTTCACTAGACTAACAGAATTCACAGAATGAGTATATGGAAAAAGGGATTTATCAGATCAGTTTACAATGTAGTCCCGAGTTGGTGAAGTTTCAGTTCAAAGGGCTGGAGGCTGACGATCTCAGATGAGAGCAGAAGATCAAGAAGCTCTTCAGAGAAACGGCGAAGTTGGAGGCCGACGATCTCAGACGAGAGCAGATGCGTTTTCTTTGGAAAGAGTCGTGCATCCCTCTATGCGGCTTTCTCCTTCTTTTATCTAAGTCCTGCACCTATCAGAACCCTGCTGCCTACATTTAGGGCAGGACTTTCTGTTTAATCTGCTGTTACACACCCAAAGTCACATGATCTTGGGTGTGTCATGATCTGGTCAAGCTGACAAATTAGATTAACTATCACAGTAACTGATACAAATATTATTCAAGATTTATTTCTTTTGGGGGGAACACAAGGATTTCAAACTAATAGCTTCAGGGACACTTTCTTCTGATGCAGATGGCAAAGCTACTGGATTCCAAAGGCCTTATATTTTGGCTAATGATAGGATTATAATTGTCAGCTTAATAGTCAGGATCAATAGGGCATGTGTTTTAGGGCCACAAGTATATCCCTCAGGTGCAAGAAGTATAAGGCCAAAGGCAAAGACCATTAATTACCAGAGAATATGTATTTAGGCTTATATTTTTTAAACTAATGGAATGTAGTAAAACTGGATTACAATAAATCCTAGTAGATTTGAGAAAAGAGCTATAACATTTTATAATGTCCCACTTGCACTGAGTCCTAAGTTAGGTCAAGAGGGATTTAAAAGCCACAATCCAAAGGCTTAGTGGTACATAAATTGTTCAAAAGTAATTATCCTCATATTTTATATTCACTGTATAATCATATTATTTTACCCTCTCTAGAAATTTCTGGAAGGTAAAATTACTTTTATTTTTCCTTTTTAGTTTTTCAATCATACCACTTATAATGTTGGTATTTTTCCATTAAAAATACCATTCTGTAATTTTAACATCTACTTTAAAATTTTTAAATATAATTTAAAATTCACCATAGCCACACAGTTAGTTATTTTATAACATTTCATTGCATGAATAGCATAATTTAACCATTTCCTCTTTTCTTCACTTTTTTGTTCACTATTTGAAATACCACTGTAGCAATATATTTGTGTGTGTGTGTGTGTGGTGTGTGTGTGTGTGTGTGTGTGTGTGTGTGTGTGCGTGCATTTCTGGTTATTTCCTTATGAAGGAACCCTAAAAGTGGGATTAGTTCAAGTGTTTAAACAACTTACAGGTTTAAAAGTATTGAAGATGTATAGTCAAATTGTTTTTCAGAAAGAGGGTATTATTTCCTGCAGTGTTATAAAAGTACCTGCCTTACAACAGGTTGACTACATTGAGTATATTCCTTAAAAATTACTCTTCACTAGTGTGTGTATACACACACATACATATAAACACATATATATATACACACTAGTGAAGAGTGTGTGTGTGTATATATATATATAATGCAACATATATATTATGCAACATAATAAGTGTGATTAAGGTACTATAATGAAATGCTTTGTGGTTAACAATTATTAAAAATTGATAGAAAGATAGGTTTTAATGAGAGCTCAAATGGTTTGAATTTCCCAATGTCAATATGCCAAGTCTAGATACATAAATTTATATTACAAGAAAAGAAATATAGAACATGTGTTGACATGCAATGTCACATTTGATTAATTTGGGCCATTATCAGCACTGTCAGTGATTCCTGTAGCTAAATTTATTGTGTGGAGCTGTGTGTTAATTATTGAGATAGGAAGATTGATTATGTCAGCTATACCATAGGCAAATAATTCCAGAAAGCTCACTATAGAAAGGTAGAGTTTGAGATTCTGTAAAATTTTCTTAATAAAACCCCCTATTAAAACTATCCCTACTTAAATTGCCATTGTGATTAGGAAAGGGATCTTGGTGTCCCCAAAGAGGAGTTTTCTACTAATGAGGATTAATGTGGGAATTAGAGAAGTTACTTAGAGTTGGGAACAGCTGACAGGAGAAAGTTTTAAAGGTTTGAATTGGGTTGGTTGACTGTGGCTCAAAAGTTGGAGTTGCTCTTTGTAGAAATATCATTAACCACACAAGAATTATCAGAGGATTATAAAGAAGTAAATTAGGTATTTGTAATTAAAATACAGTGTTTTTTAAGGGGGGATTGAGTATAGATGAACAAAACACTCTGTTCTTGTATTACTTGTTGGTAAAATATTAATTGAACAAGCAGAGCCACATAGACCCAATTTGTTTTTTTCTTTTCTATATTATTTGGAATTTTCATTCCATAAGGAAACATTCATAGAGCTTCATTAACAATGACCCAGGAGCTAATACAGCCATATACTTCTAGAGTTGGAAGGAAATTTTATTTGACTTTCTACCCAATACCATTCTCCCCAAGAGTAAGCCATCTTCTATAGTGGAGTCCAATCATGGAGAAGTCAGGAACCCAAGAATGGAAAATAATTGGAAAGTTCTTCCTATATAAGAAGAAAAATTATTGTTACCCTCACTTGAGGTTTGCTCTGGGTAGGAGGAGAATCAATTTTTTTTATACCCTATTAACTTTCTTTCCAGGAAATAATAATAATAATAATAGAAGGAAGCACAGGTACCATGACCCTGAGCCTCTTCTAGAATTTGACAGGGAATTTGTGAAGTTCTAAATAAAAATTCAAAATTTAAGTCTTTATATGGTGTTTTGAATAGCTAAAGATGGAACTCAGGATAGAAGTTCTTTTGTTTTAAGAAAACAAGTTTTAAAAAGCAGAACCCAAGATATAGTAGGGACTAAGCAGGAAATGAGTTAAAAATTAAATTTAATAAAGGAATAGGAAATTGACTTTGATGTAGTGGTGACCTAAAAGCTTGAGATTGAGATTCTGGAACTCAGGGAAGAAACAAGGAAACAAATGGTCTCCAAACACATGGTGATTGGAAGATAGACTCTGAGAACATTGCTTTTTGATATTTGATTGTAGGCTTTCTTTTGGTTTTGTGCTGTAAGTCTGCTAAGTAAGCCAATGTTGTTTAGCTATAAAGTGTATTACATAATACCATTGTAGAATGGTGCTTTGTGAAATAAAAGAGGGTGATGTGGGATAAAAAATATCTAGGACAGTTGTAGGAAGAGAGTGAGGCAACCAGAAATACTGTAAAGTACATGTCGAAAAGCTGGGAGCAAAAGCAACAGATGAGAGTAGAGAAAAATGGATTATATAAGCTGGGCATGGTGGCGCACACTTGTAATACCAGTACTGAGTATTACAAGTATGGATTGCAGGTTCATGGCCAGCCTCAGCTACTTAGTGAGGCCCTCCACAACTTAGTGAGACCCTATTTCAAAAATAAAGAATAAAAATAGGGCTGGGGGTGTAACTCAGAGATAGAATGCCCCTGGGTTCAATCCCCAGTACCATAAAAAAAATGGATTATAGATTATAAGCAACATTTTATGCTTTTCTGTCCAGGAAACTGTGGAGATATGAGGAGGGTACGAGGTCTGATTTTCTTAGAGCAGTAAAGGAAAAGATGGTAACAGGGTTGGCGACTAGTACTAATTGTTTTTAACTTTTAGATGCTTCCTAGATGTTTAATTCTGTGTCCACAAGGCCATTCCTTGAACATTTAAAAGAAGCTCTGTGTTTCCAAAGTCAGATGGATGCAGCTTTCTTAAGAGTTCCACTAATATCTTTATTCCAGATCCTCTCTTGCCATCTTGGTCTTGCTTCTCTGGATATGCATCCCTCCTCCATCTCTCTCTTAAAATGAGTACCAAAAACTGGAACTTAGTATTTCCAGTGTGAATTTTCCACTTTTGGTGTATTGGCACTCAAAAGGTTTTGGATTTGGGGTCATTTTAGATTTTGGATTTTTGGGTTAGGGATGCTAAACCTGTAAAAAATACTGTAAAGATCAAGGTAGAGGACAATTATTCAACCAACTCCACATCCATGCAACCATACAACAGTGGGTTTTTATGTTTCTGGAAGAGCCTCTATAATTAATAGAACTTCTTGTTCCATATTCTAAAATTTAAAATTTTAGCTAACAAAGAGATTTATTGTCTTATTCAAAAGGGAAATCATTATAACTCATACTTTTGTTTTTTTTGCGGTACCGGGGATTGAACCCAAAGGCATTCTACCTCTGCGCTACACCCCCGGCCCTATTTTTTATACTTTATTTTAAAACTGGGTCTCACAAAGTTGCAGAGGGCCTCACTAAGTAGAGAGAGAGAGAGAGAGAGAGAGAGAGAGAGAGAGAGAGACAGGGGGAGAAAGAGAGAGAGAGCTGAGGCTGGCCTTGAACCCGGATCCTCCGGTCTCCGCCTCCCAAAGTACTGGGATTACAAGCGTGCGCCACCATGCCCGGCATAACTCATACTTTTGATGTGTTAGGAACTAAGATGTAGTATTTGCCCAGCGTCTGTATGATAGTTGCTTTCTTCATTTCATCTTTCATGTAAGCCTTCAGTAAATGACAAAAGCTTTCATTTAAAAAAAAAATCAACTCTGTAATGTCTGCCCCCTCACCTGGCAATAATTCTAGGCAAAGAGAGAATTTTGTCTTGCTTAATACAAATTTAACATAAAAATTTATATACTGTAATTATATATTATGTAAGTAATATATAACCATGGTCTGGTTCCATGAGGTTTATATGAATACTAGTTTCATTCTATCAGGGTCTCAGCTATACGGACAACACTATCTCCCTCTAGTTGACTTCATTCTGGTTAATTTGAATGGGAAGGGTTTTATTGCAGTGTCAGTTGGCTTATAGAATCTCTGGGTTCATTGAATCAAGATTGTGTTATACAGAGAGATATGATGCAAGTAGAATTGCCCAAGCACATCATGACACTGTTACAGAGAAAGAAAGACATCTAATAGCTGCCTTGGGCTTTTCTGTACCTGCCCACCCAAATCTCCTCCAGAGCTGCTACTGAAAAGCCTAAGGCCTTCTTGACCATGCTTGTCAGATCTGCATAGTCCCTGCTTCACAAAATTGTCTCCACCAGTGAAGTCTTATAAGGCAAAGGTGTTGGTAAAATGCAGTCAAATGTATAATCTAGCTGCAGGGAACCTGGGAAATGGAACTTAAATTTCCAACCTCTAGTGAACAGAGAGGCATACCATAAGGTTTCTGGAGTCAATCCATAATGTCTGCTGCAGTTACCCCTTGGGCTACTAACGTGCATAGGTACCCTACGTTCAGATTTAAAAATTCTCCATGGTGGCAATGGGAGCCAACAGCATTCATATTTTCTCTCTCTCTCTTTCTCTCTCTCTCTTTCTCTCTATCATCTCTCTTCCCTCCCTCCCTCCCTCCCTCCCTCCCTCCCTCCATATATATATATATTTCTAGAATTAAAGACTAACCTCCTTTCAAAAGGGAAGGGTCAAGATCTCATTCATCATTCATCATTACAACCATTTCTGCTGAGTGATATTCAAAACTTCTCCAGTTTAATCACTATTCTGTACTGATATACTTAATCTATGTTAAATTTGTAAAATTTATACTCACCAGCTCTTCTCATTTAAAGTAGTAAGGGAAATAGAAGAGGAGGGGAAAAAAACAAAAAGAAAAATCAGTTAATGGATAGTGAAAATGAAATTCTTTTCCTTTCTTATCTTTATCTCATATCTAATGTCTTTGCTCTCAGTCAAGGCTGACAACATCTTCTTAGTTTGGGTTGCTGTAGTTTTTCTAACCTTTATTTATAGATAAATTGGCACTAGGAGTCATTCTAGAATAGCACACTGGTTCTGGACTTACTTTGCCCTACCCACATTGCACATTATCATGCTTATTTCTTCTTAATAATCAGCATCAGTTATCCTAGCCAATACAGTAACTTCCAGCCCATTGGTCCAAGGGCATCAGGAAAGAAGATTGGCCAAATTGCAGTCTCAATGTAAGGTTCATTAGAATCAATACGTCCTCTGCACAACTGAAATTTTCAGCAATCAATTGTGGTATTCTCTGAATTTCCCCGAATAAATTTCTAACTGGTAACCAAGAGGGAATTCAGATCATTGAGTACCCCTTGATCAATATGTCTATGTCTCTACTAATTGTGTTGCAATTTCATCTACTTCTGACAAGATGATTTATGATGCTGTTCTTTTGTTTTCCTCATCATCTTCAAGAATTCTCCACCATGATTCTTCTCTGAAGTCAGTGACCTCTCCATGTACATTTCTCTTTAGTAAGGCATAGTGCTTGGTAAATAATAGATAATGCACACATATAAAGCATTGACTTTTAAGCCTGACTTCAAATTAGATTCTCCTGAAGAGAAATAAAAGACAAAATAAAATAAAAAACAACTCAACAACAAAGAAACACAAACACAAATAGCCCAAACAAAAAGCACCCAAAGTACAAATAAAACAGATACCCAGGCTTTGCTCAAGATAAAATAAATCAGAAGCACTTTGGATATGGCTCAGACAGTAATATTTTTTTAAAAGCAACCAAGTCCATACTAATATGCAGCCAGTTTTGAAACATGCTATATTACTTTAGGCCTATAGAGAGCCCCCAAAGTCTATATTCCCTATTTTTACCTTTTATTAATTTTATCTGTTATTTTTTACTATTTTTATTTTATGTTTTTTCTTCACTCATTTCTTTCTTTTTACTTTTGTCATTTCTTTTTTTTTACTTTTGTTCTTTATTTTTTATGTTCATTTATTGGTGCACTGTAATTATACATTTTGATATATGTCAGGGTATCAACATCATACATGTTTTTGGGTAGAAGCAACTAAAGCAGCCCAACAAGTTAATAATGAAACTTTTCACACACACACTCACCCTCCAACACACATGTGCAGAGACCTCCCCCACACACAGTCTTTTTTAACTTTTATGTATATTTCAAATTTCCTTACTACTGGAGATTTTTTAAATAGAGGTAAAAAAAGAACAAAATAATTATCACTCATAATCCTTTCATTCAGAGGTTACTACTATGACAGAAATTTTTATTCATCTGCTACAGTATAAACACATACACAAATAATTGAATTAGGATACTTAGTTTTATATTTGCTGTTAGCCCTTAACATTTCATTTTAAGCTGTTTCCAAGATTATTAAATTGTCTTAGAAAAAAGAATTTTAGAGGTCACATAATGTTCTACTGTGTGGCTAAACCAAAATATATTTATCTTTAATATTTCTTCTGAAAAATTTCAAAGTAGGTAGACTACAGGAATGAAACATCATGCATCCTGGTTTAATATGGTTTCCATCCTCCTTGTAGACACAGGGGAGGAATCACAAGGCTACTAGTCTTGCACAGTCACTTTGGTTGGGCTTTAGGACCCTTTCATGTCACCTGCCACCTTGGAAGTTCAGATAGAGTCCCCTCTCCAGATTTAGCTTGGTACCATCAATGCAACTCCAGAGCAGTTTAAAAGAATTTCTGGCTACCCCAAATATAAAAAAAAAAACCTAGTGATTATCATAAAAAAGTACACAGATTGGGTGGCTTAAATAGGAATTAATTTTCTTACAGTTCTAGAGGTTAGAAGTCCAAGATCAAGGCAGGGCAGGTTTCTCTCTAGGCCTCTCAGGCTTATAGGCAGCTAGCTATCTTCTATGTCTTCACAAGGACTTTCCTCTGAGTGTCTGTGTCCTAATTCACTCTAATTATAAGAATACCAGTCTTATTGGTTTAGAGCCCAAACTCAATACTTCATTTCACGTTAATTACTTTTGTAAAGGACCTATCTTTAAATGTAGTCACATTCTGAGGTTCTGAAGGTCAGGACTTCAGCATATGAACTGTGCAGCGGGCTCGATTCAGCGTGTTTGGAGTGGGGCTTGGGGAAGGAGCATGGAGCAAAGCTTCTTAAATAATTTGGAAGTTCAGTCTGGTTTAGGGGTCATGGATATCTTTTTTTTTTTTTTTTTTACGGTACCGGGGATTGAACCCAGGGGCGTTCTACCTCCGCGCTACACCTCTGGCCCTATTTTTATACTTTATTTTGAAACCGGGTCTCACAAAGTTGCAGAGGGCCTCACTAAGTAGAGAGAGAGAGAGAGAGAGAGAGAGAGAGAGAGAGAGCGAGAGAGCTGAGGCTGGCCGCGAACCTGGATCCTCTGGTCTTTGCCTCCCAAAGTACTGGGATTACAAGCGTGCGCCACCACACCCGGCGAGGAGTCATGGATATCTTAATTGCCTTTAACATTTCCAATTCTATTAAATATGTTTTACTTTTCTTGCAGCTATGGATGTTAACATTGGTCCTCTGTTTCTTTGTAATCTTGAGATTCAGGTTATGGCAAAATATCCACCCCAAAAATTTACTATTTATTTAATCTATTATTATTATCAGCAAACCTTTGTTGAAAGACCAAGACTGATTATATTATGGCATTAGTCTCAGAAAATACTAGGAATCTGGTGTTTAGAAGAAAGTCATTGGTAAAATCAAAGCTTGTTTCAGTGGTAGACTATGAGAGCCTGCACATACAACTTCTACATATGTTTTTTGAGATAATCAAATGCCCACCAAGTAAGTAAGTGATCTGAAGATCTTTTTTTTTTTTCTATTGCCATTTGTCATTTTAGGTTGATGCCTAGGGTTAAGCAGTTCTATACAACCCTCACGTATCAAGCCTAGCTGTTTATAGGAAAGGGGCTCTGTCTTCACCAAGATGGCTGCCACCATTATCTTCCCACGTATGCTTTATTTGAGTTTTTTTCATTTTCAGAGTCTAGCAAATGTTTGCCTCCTCTATTGCTTATTCAAAGCCATTGAGTATTGTAATTTCTTTCCGTTAATCAGCATCATACCTATATGCATGCTGTATGAACGATGGAAAGGGGTAATGAGGCATGGTGTTTATTCTGATAAAAAAAGGAATGTTCATCTTAAGAATAAATGAACTGAAACCTAACACATTCTCCCAAGGAGCACCTATTATACATTATATCCCACTGAATTTAGTTTTTAGTTTTCTTCTACCCTAGGAGTGAGGGTTTCCCCACCTCTTAGTATGGCACAAGGGTAACAACAACTCTAATAGAGACTGTAAACCACTACTTTTAATGTACGATATAATTAAGAATGCATTTGTACTGATGGAGTCTCTGGTGGTTCGACAAGTGAAATTATGATTAGGAAGATCTAGATAATGCTGATTTCTATTACATGAAACCACAGTATTATACAATTTTCCTTGCTGCAGCATATTCATTTTTTTTTTGTTTTGAATTACACAGTGTCATGTTAAAAGGTTTAATGCTACTTTGGAATAGAATTCCAAAAATTGCTGAGAGAATTTTATACTTTTGATGAAACAGATGCACACTCAATTTTTAGTAATATTCTTCAATAGGCAATTTCTTTCTGTAGCATTCATAGGAAAGAAGCCTTTTAAATAGCATCCTAAGGCAAACCTGCCCAGCTCGCTAGCTGAATGAGATGGTGTGGGGAGCAGTCCAACACTCTCTCTGTACATGGAGAGATTATTATCCCAATTGCTGCGAGGTATATAGAAGCTGTATTTACCCTTATCACATTATCAAGGGTGCAAGGTGAAAAAACAGTTTATGGTTGGTAGTGAGGGGTGGGAGGTACTCTTAAAGTAATGAGTGCTTCATAACTCAGACCTACTGAGGTGTGAGTGAAATATGTTGTTTTCTCCCTTTGTGAATAAAGATCATCGATTACTGCTGTGGACTAAGACACCTTTATTTGTGCTCTAAAGCCATCCAATGTAAAACTCCAAAACTGTTAGTTTCACCTTCCCTTTCCTGGATTATTTATAATTTACTTTAAAGGAAATTTATATACAATAAGTTTATTGTACATAAATTTCCTATGACTGTATGTGTAATAAATTACAAAAATGATTTTGTGTTGATGTTAGTAATGCTATTACTAATAGCATTGAGTTACCATTTACAAAGGAGCTCTTTCTTTTTTAGGCATTTTACATATAATTGAATTTAAGCCTTACATGATACAGTAGGAAGAGCTTAAGAGACTTACTAAATGAGCAAAAATGAACTCTGGTGTTTTTCCAAAGCCACTATGTTTTATGATAATTGTAGTGTATCTCTGGGAGAGAACTATCTATTTTAGTAAAACACAAAGATAATTGTCAATGAGTGCTGAAAAACTTAGGGTGCTTACCCAGATCCTAATGTAAGCATCATGTATGCTGGAAACACAAGGACTAGGTTTCCAGGTTCTCCACCAGGCAGACAGGAAATAATGTTTAATAAAATATATTGTTTAAGCTGGGCGTGGTGGCGCACACTTGTAATCCCAGTACTTGGGAGGTGGAGACCAGAGGATCCGGGTTCGTGGCCAGCCTCAGCTACTTAGTGAGGCCCTCTGCAACTTCGTGAGACCCTGTTTCAAAATAAAGTATAAAAAATAGGGCTGGGGGTGTACCTCGGAGGTCAAATGCCTCTGGGTTCAATCCCCTGTACCGCAAAAAACAAACAAAAACAAAAATATTGTTTAATAAAAAAGTTCAGGTTAAACTAAAGATGGATAGAATCTCTGCAGTCAGTGCTGCACAGTCATGTATTTATGCTATTATGAAATATGAGAACAGAAAAATAATTCCAAAAATATAACAATATTGATGGCTGATGTTGAACCCTTACCTTGTGCCAGGTACTTAGTATGATTTAACTCACTTTCCTCTCAGTAAGCTACAGAAATCAGGCCAGTAATTTTAACACAAAACTTAAACAACTTGCCTTAAGTGACAGAAGCAGGATAGACACAAGCTCACTATTTTTGCCATATGCTATACTGGCTCAGAAAAATAGAAAAGGTAACCTGTATTAATAGTCTTTCTTATAAAAAAGACAAGTAGGTAAAATGAAACTATAAATAAGAAGGGTGGCCAGGTGTGGTGGCGCACGCTTATACTCCCACCAGTACTTGGGAGGCTGAAACAGGAGGATCGCAGGTTCATGGCCAGCCTCAGTAAGTTTGTGAGGCCCTCTGCAACTTAATGAGACCCTGTTTCAAAATAAAGAATGAAAAATAGGGCTGGGGGTGTAGCTTGGAGGTAGAATGCCCCTGGGTTCAATCCCCAGCACCGCCAAAAAAATAAATAAATAAAATTAATTAATTAATTAAATAAGAAAGGTGAAGTAAGAGGTGGTGATCACTTTAGTGATTCAACCCTTGCTATGGAAAGAAAGGAAACACATTCTTAGACTGGCTTTATTAGGGATATGAGCTCTATCTGCTATGTATCATTTCCTCGGTTACTCACACATGATAATTATTCTGGGTGGTCAGTATTTGTTTATGTGTTTACTTTGTTAACTATTTTATGAGATTTTGTTATATTAATCTATGTTTTTTGCAGGATTATATCCACTTGTTTCTATCCCAGCACAATTTTACAAATAAATGAGTGAACAATGAATCTGAAAGCTGAATAGAGTGAGGAAAAGGGGGGAAGCAAGCCAGATTTGAATCTAAACCAAGATTTGAATCCAAGTCCAAATCCAACTGGGTGGGAGGAATATGATTTTGCACTTTGTTTATGCCATGTAGCTGATTTGGGGCCATAGAACCAATATAACAGAATTCAGTCAGGAGCTATACCAGATATTTTTACAGAGAGAATTAAAATAAACAAATTTACCAGATATAAAAAACTGAAAAAAGTGGGGTCTTGCTGAAAAAACAAGACAGTATCAAGTGCTATCCCTGAGACAACACTGATTATTTTAAAAGAGAGAATTTCACATAAAGAACAACTAACTAGATTTTTGGAGAACCACAAAGTAGGACATGAAACAGTAAAGTGCTGCAGAGAGCAACTTCAGGTAACAGCTGGGATAGCAGAAAGAAGGACTGGAAGTATGAAAACTCAGAGGGGGGAAGGAGGAGCCCTCTGGCATAAAGCTCAGTCTTGAGGGGAGTGAATATGTGAATGTTGGAAAAACCTGACAACTGGACTTGGCTGCTGTCACTGGGTGCACAACTGTTGCTGGGAGAAAGGCTGCACAAGAATCAGAAGCTAAAACAGGAAACCTGAATGTAACAGGAAGGAGCAAGTTCTTTCCTCTCTTTTTGACCTTGCAGTCTCTATTGGCACAACCTCACAGGGAGTCATTAGCTAAAGCAGAAATTGTTTGCAGAATCAAAAACAACGTTGCAAAGTAGAGCATGTGGACTCTAAGATCAGGGCCACTGGCTTATGTATGGGCCCAGCCAACCCCTGATGTTAAAGTAACAGTCTTTTGACCAACTAGTTTTCTCTTGGGGTCTGTTGTTAAATAGAGGGTATTTTTTGCCTAATAGTTCACTCGGGAGTATGATTCTAACATTGGATTCCTGTGCTGGCCTACACCAGGGCTGGTCATCCATAGCTGGCTGAGTAGCATCATTTCTGGACTTTCTAGAGCATCATGTGAAGGGGGCACCTTTTATCTGAGATCGTTTTTTGTAAGGATTTACAGAGCCCTGAATGGCCAGTGGTCATCCCTGCCACTTCATGGGGAAAAGAAACTTACATATCGGAAAGCAGCACTGTGCAAAGGGGCAAGGGAGACAGAATCATTATGTATCGTTTAAGCTTTTCTACCCAGGAGTTTCTGAAGGGTGTCACATTTCTGAATTTTCCATTTACAAAATCTATAATCTGTCCTCCCCAAGCACACAGCAGCATCACTACCTTTTTAAAGAAAAGTTTGAGTTTCTGTCACTTGCCATGCAGGCTCCTGCTAGTATAGTAATGAAGTATTTAAGGGGAGAGTGTTTTAAATAGCATTTGTTAGAATTGTATACCTCATCTGGATTTAGATCTGAATACACAGATTGTAATAAAAATTATTATTAGGGATATTTTGACACTGTCTACAAATAATTTATTGTTACTTTTCAAAGCATAAAATAGTGGTGTGGTTATTTTTAAAAAGAAGATGTATACTACACTACTTAAGGATGAAATGACATATCTGGACCTTGCTTCAAAATAATCCAATAAAGAAGGTGGTTAGTTGGGTAATTTAGATAAAAGATGTTGGTCATAAGTTGGCTTTTTGGAACTCATTGATGGATTCATGGGGTTCATTTTATGATTCTTTTGTATATGTTTGGAATTTTCCAAAATAAAAGAATAAGCTAAAAAAAGAATATTTTTAAAGGCACTATCTCAGAAAACATGTCATCTGTGATCATCACATATACACAGATAATTTGAAAATGCCTTGTACATAAACCCAGCAAACCACTTTGTTTTTCTAGTAGTTTCTAGATTTGTGCATGACACATGATAAGTAGTTGAAAACATTCATTAAATTAAGATGATAAAATTTAATCTACAAAAGTGGGTAGCAGAGGAAGTGGGTAGAGAAGCTTAATTTACAAATTTCAAGCTCATGGATTTCCTACCATAGCATGCTATCTTTGGAGTATAATAATACAAATATGATAATGTATTAATGTGTAGTGAAGACATAACCTTACTCAAACAGAGGTCTGGCCTTTGCCCTCATCTACTGGGAGATAATCTTTAAGTCTTTGGAATGTTCTGCTTGCTAAAAGTATCTTTGTTTGTCTGGGGGCCCCATCCATGACAGATAGTCTATATGAACAGGGTCATTCATGGTGGGAACGCGGGGCTACACAGCATTATGTTCTCACAACATAAACTATACTGGAATCTGCCTCATGTCCTCTTCTCTTGGCTACAGATTTTAATCTGTATCCTTTCACTGTAACAAATCAAATCCATTAGCATAATGGCCTTCATCAAGTTCTGTAAGTCCTTCTAGGGAAGTCTGGAATCTAAGGGTGCAGTAGAACTAGTAATTAGTATTGGAAGTGAGAGAGATCTTGGGAACTCTACCTTCTGACTATGTAGTAGCTTTTTAAAAATCCAATCTATGTTTGGAAAAATTTTAACTTATGTGCCCAACCTATTCTTGTAGAAATCAGAAATTTACTTTTTCAGTCTCTCTTGCAGCTGCAGTGGCGAGAAGCATGAAATTAATGAGAATTAATGAAATAAACACTTCAACTGATGTTATGTACATATATGAAATTATCAATGCCAATCTCAATATCAGGCATGGGGAAGGGGAGGGAGCGGGGAGGGAGCTGGGGCAGGAGAAGCTCACCAAGTGCTGTGTGCATGTATGTCCCTATCACTCTGAACTCCATTATGATGAGACTACAATGCACCAATAAAGACATTTAAAAAAAAATTAACATGTTCACAATTCCACAGGCCCTGTTCGAGGTGGTGGTAGTGTACCTGGCAGTGTAGTTATTGCAAATTTGCAAAAGCAATTATAATTATAATTGGTTAATGCTATTTTTATTCCACCTTCCCCTCTGTCAAACTTCCATTATGTTGATTGACATTAGTGTAGCTGTGAGCAGTTTTGAGAAGGGTTGGGAGGAAATTAAATTGAAGAGACATAAATATGAGTTTAAAGGGATATGTTTATGTGTACAATTAATTTATTGTTATTCATCCTTGTGTAGGAATGGCTTCCAGGAATTTTCCTATGGTCCATGGAGCCAGCTCACCTGATAAATGACAGAGTTCAGGGCCAGAGGTCATGTTACCAAATCAACCAGTCCTATGACACCTGACCCTGGAAATAATGTTGTTGCTGCAGGGAAATGGCATTTGAAATTCTCAGATCCAGAAGTTCATACACAAAAGGAACTCAGTGGAGGGTTTCCCCAATTTAAAACCTACATAAACGTTTACATGACATTACTAAAAATGAATTAGAAACCGAAAGAAACTGTTAAAAACTATCAATAAAACTCCACACATTTTATTTAACCATCCAAGAAAAATACTAAATTATATTTCCATGCTTTATATAGAAAATTATATTATCAAATCATTTTCATATGGAGAAGCAACCAAAGAAAATGTGTTTAGAGATATAGGAAAAAAGTATTATAGACATTATAATTGAATAGAAATACAATTTAAAAAGATGTGGTATTATTTGTGCCATTTGTCAGTCTTTTAAAATTTTATTATTTTTTTTTTTGTGTGTGTGTGGTACTGGGGATTGAACCCAGAGGCATCTACCTCTAAGCTACAACCCCTGTCCTATTTTTTATTCTTTATTTTGAAACAGGGTTTGACTAAGTTGCAGAGGGCCTCACTAAGTAGCTTAGGTTAGCCACCAACGTGGATCCTCAGGTCTCAGCCTCCCAAGTACTGTGAATACAAGTGTGCGCCACCACGCCCGGATTTTTTAAATTTTATAATTTCTTTTCTAGTAATGAATAATTACATTTATACTTAAAATTTTTTTACCTTTTTCTTTGTAAGAAACCCCAAAATTGCATGCTTTAGGAAAAAAGTATATGTAGGCAAGGTTCAACATAGAATGTATCTTGCTAATGAGTATAGTGGGTTATGCTGGAGAGATAATCAGTTTTTAGAGTATGTAGTGGTACAGATTCTTGCCTTAGAGCCTTTGGTACAAAACTCTTCACCTAAGTTCAGCAGTGGTGGTATTGAACCTAAAAACAGCCCAGTATTGTGATTTTCATATTTTTCCTAATTATAGAGCCTTTAAAAGCTTGATTCACTGGCTCTTCCAGAGATTCTGTTGAATTCTAATATTTTCCATAGATTTTTTTTCTGCTTAATGTTTAAATGAGATGTGTGGCAAGATTGGGCTGGAAATCAAGGAAGAATTTGTTAAGATTGGAATGGAGAATTCTGGCAGTGGTGAACCAATTATTAACCTATGATTGTCTCAATGATATAAACAGTGAAGGCAGGGTTCTTGAGGACTAAAAGACCTCCGTGTAAGTCAGCTTTCTATTACTATGACAAAATACCCGAGATAATCAACTTATAAAGGGGAAAGGTTTATTTCGGCTCATTTTGGGGGTTTCAATCCATAACTAATGGGCTCCACTGCTTTGGGCCTGTGGCAAGGCAGCACATCAAGGTGGGGAACGTATGGTAGAGCAGACTGCTTGCCTCGTGACTGGGATATAAAATAGTAGAAGGAGAATGAGGTGGAACCCCACTATCCCTTTTAAGAGGGATATGACCTGAAGATCTTCCACTAGGTCTTACCTTTTAAAGTTTCCACCACTTCCCGAAAGCACCAAGATGAGTACTAAAGCTTTAAAACATGAAGGTCTTTGGGAGACTCTTATCCAAGCCATAGCAACCCTTAATATTCAATAGTATGAAGGAAGTGTGTAATTACTAGACTGTAGAGGGGATGTCTGGCTATGATGTACAGTTTAATGAAAGAATAACATTGTCAAGAACTTAAATCCTCAATAGTGTCATGGACAGACATTAAGCTACTCTCTATGGATGTGATACAGAATATTTTTACTCTTGCACCTCTAGAGCTGAAATCACTTGAACTAATATTAAAATTTAATTGAATTCTATTATAATTGAATACATAGTTTTATCAGGTCTTTCTTTTATCAAAATGATGGCCTTGAACAGGAAACAGGGGACCTTGAAGGTTGAAATAGGATTGAAGGAGAAATTTGGATGGCTCAGAGTATTTTTTTATTGGTGTATTGTAATCATACATTGTGATGAAGTTCAGGGTGATAGACAATAGAAACATACATGCACAGAGCACTCATAGAGTCCTCCCCAGTTCCCACTCCACTCCCTCTCCCTCCCCACTTTTCCATGCATGACACTGTGATTGGCATTGATAAATTTGTGTTTGTACATCATTTCCATTGAATGTGTTTCCCTTTTCAAGTCTTCCTCTCCCCTCCTGCCTACCTCAGTTAGGTTCCTTTTCTGACTCTACAAAGGTTTCTCCTCCTTTGTCTGGAGTCCCTCCTATACCCCAATTTCTCCCTAGCTTGTGACTGAAAAATCTCAGCATAATATTGTCCAGTTCCATCCATTTCCTTGGAAATGATATAATTTTGTTCTTCTTTATGGCTGAGTAGAATTCCATTATGTGTATATCCCATACTTTTGTTATCCATTCATCTGTTGATGGTCATTTAGGCTGGTTCCATAGTTTGGCAATTGTGAATTGTGCTGCTATAAAGATAGATATGCATACCTTACTATGGTAGTCTGGTTTCAATTCTTTTGGGATACCCAGAAGTGCTATAGCTGGGTCATATGGTAGGTTCATTCCCATTCTTCTGAGGACCCTCCACACTGTTTTCCATAGTGATTTAAAATCCTACCAACAAGGTATCAGAGTTCCTACTTCTGCACATCCTCGCCAGCATATGTTGTTGTTTTCATTTTTAATGATTGTCATTATAATTGGGATTAAGTGAAATCTCAGGGTAGTTTGATTTGCATCTCTCTGCTAATGATGTTGAACATTTTTTCATATATTTATTGGCCATTTGTATTTCTTCTTTTGAGAAGTGTGTATTTAGTTCACTTGTCTATATTTTGATTGGCTATTTGTTTTTTTGGCATTGTTTCTTGAGTTCTTTGTATATTCCAGATATTAGTTCTCTATCGGAGGAGTAGCTGGCAATGATCTTCTCCCATTCTGTCTGCTCTGTCTTGATGTTCTTGATAGTATTTTTACTGCACAGAAACTCTTCAGTTTAATGCAATCCCACGTATTAATCCTCATTTTCATTTCTTTTGCTTTTGGGGGTCCCATGCACAAGAGTCAACTCAAGATGGATCAAAGACCTGGAAATTAGACAGAGTCTTTGCAGTTACGTGAAGAGGGCATAGGACCAACACTACAACATATAGGCGGGTAAAAACTTCCTCAGACTCTGTTTTACCCCTAATCCTACTGATCTTTTTTTGCTATTTGGAAGTGTTTCTCCCTTTCTGCATAATGATCCTATTCTCCTTTTCTTGAATATACTGTAATTACTTTCCCCAAGCAGTGACTTTGCCAGTCATTTCTCTTTCTCCTTGAGTCCCCTTTATTTTCATTAATCATAGCTTATGACTAGATTTGTGCCCAGGATGTGCTGCTGACTAATTTCAATGTCAAACCTAGAAGAAAGCTTCCATAAAAAAGAATTATAATATTTTCTAATCTGTAATAATAAAACCCTTGGACTATATGTGAAAATAGATTCTAGAGATACTAGACAAGGTGGGAGAAAAAAACAATTTTAGATAGCATTGAATTTACGGCATCAGAATACTAACCACAATCTTGAGATTTAATGATCTAATTCTGACCATCTGAGAATAATTCTAATTACTAGCTTCATTGAAAGGAACTTGGGACTCCAGTTAAGATGGCACAAATTCTTTGATGAAATGTAGGAAAAGAAATAGAAATGTGGAAGTGACTTTTGATATGCAACTCCCCCACTAACTTTGTGCCTTGAGAAATCCTAGAGGACATATCCTCTAAGATATTGAAAATATACATAAAAAGATATTTAATTTCGAAAAAATTATCAATGATGGAAAAAGACCATTTTGAAAAGTTGTTTTCTCTTTCCCTGAGATGAAGAGCATTGCAATGTCTCTGATATGCCATTGAAATGGGTTCTATAATTTCAAGGGGAACAACGGACTTTAGTCTGGCACAAGTATTCATGGTTTCCATTCTGAGCAACAGAAGAGAGTAAATTGTGCTATTGTGAAATAGATATTTTTTGTCTTTTCCCACAGATCCTGGTGCAGCGCTCCTTAATCCCATATAATTTCCTGAGCAATAGGGATACTAAGAGGAATTTTTATTTTAGTGTTTGGTCTTTGACTTCAGTTACTAACACAGTGATCTTAATCCCCTGGAATTTCGTGAGTGACAGGAGCATCTTTTGTTTTAATGAGGTGATTTTTGGTGGGTTCCTTCATAGGACTGGTCACCAGAAAGAATAAATTGTGATTAGAAGCTTGGAACTTTTTGATAGTCCCCTCATGCTCAGGGATGAGGAAAGGGGCTGGATATTGAGCTAATAATTAAGTATGGCTATGTGGTAATAATTTTGAAAATGATTCCTCATAAAAATTCTAGAACTATGGAGTTCAGACCACTTTTGAGTTGTTGAACAAGAACACATATATGTGTTGGGAGGGTGACATCTCCCAACTTCACAGGGACAAAGGCTCCAATGGTGGGAGCCCATTTCAACCTTGTCCTTGCATCTCTTCATCTGGCTGTTCATTTGTAATATTTAAAATGTCCTTTGAAATAAATAGGCAAACGGTGGTAAGTAAACTCTTTGCCTGGTGCTGTGAGGCATTCTAGCAAATCCAGCTCGAGAAGGGAGACATGGGAAACTTCAGTTTGTAGCCATGTCAGATAGAATTTGTGGGTAACTTGGGAACCTACTGCTTAGATTGGCATTTGAAGTGAAGGCAGTGTGTGGGACTGAGCTTTTAACCTGTGGGGTTTGCACTAACTTTAATTGTTATTGAAACTGAATTGAATCGTAGGACATCCTGTTAGTGTCTGCTGGAGAATTACTTGACATAGGGGGGAGAAAAATTGAACACATCTGATGTCGGAAATGTTGTGTTGAGTGTGAGAGTAGGAAAAACAGTTTGGTTTTCTATGTCTTTTACAGTCATAAAGAGAAAGATATAATCTGTAGTGATATTTAGGGATATTATGGGAACCCTGGATTGAAATAGACAAGTAGCCTACTTAGGTTTAATTTGAACTGGAAAACTGAAGTCAACCAACCACCAACCAATCAAAGAATCAAAGATTCCTGGTCTTGTTAAAGAGGGGCTTGTCCTGGGATAGTATGATACAACATTATGGGAATTCTTCAATTTCAAGGACTCAGCTAGTGAACAGAACCAGCAACTCTGGTTACTACATTATGATGTGAGACTATAATGCCCCAATAAAAGTATAACTACAACCACAAAAGAGACTACGCTTAAATCTTCCACATAACCTTCCCTATGCATACACTCATTTAGTAGGGTAACTATGTCCAGTGCCCTGAACACTGACTTGAAGCCAATACCAATCAATAGAAGCCTCATTTACCTTAGCTGTTTGGCCATTTGGAAGCTATATCCGTCTTGAAAAATCTGACATGATTTTATCAGCTTATTTAGGGATGGTCTAATTTTCAGTTGCTGTCCCAAATGTCTCTTTACTGGAACAAATTAATACAGTCTTTGGCATCTACACTACAGCTTTTGCTTTTTAATACATTCCAACATACAGAGAACAATAGAAGAGGTTTTATTTTATGCTACAAGGACAGCAATAGATTTTCCTTTGCCTATCTCAGAACCGTGTTAACTCTTTAGGTTGATGAACAAATGTAGTTTCAGGCAACCTTGATTTCTCGCTATTCCATAGGATATTATGGCATCATTGATGGCCTTGTGCTGAAAGGACTAGGGAATCAGGGAATAGCAGGTGTTAGGAAGCTTTGATGTGTGTGCCAGACAGAGGCAGATACACTGCATGAAAAGATGGAGGCCTCCAGCTTCATTTACTTTTTAATGAGTCTACTATGACCGTATTTGCTAACTATTCTCTTCAATGTACAAGTCATGCACTTTCTACACCATATTACCAATAAAGAGATGAATGTTCAGTGAGCCTATTTAGGTATTAGAGAAATTAATAACATGTGAGGGGGGTGAGGTTCTGAATAATTCACTGGTTCACTCAAAAGATTGCCAGATCTGAGAGGGCCCCAGATCAAAGGAAGGTTCTCCAGTGGAGCTGGGCTACAGTGTAATTTACTTTGCCAGTTGGTTCTTATGATGTAGAAGATACAGTGATATCCAAGCATGCCTAGCATATTGGGTTGCTTGGGGAAACCATTGTTAGAAGAATCATAGCCAAAATCTCTACAGTTTTGGAGTAAAGCCATGCCTTCTTTGAGATTAAACAGTTGATCATTGGTCATGCTTGAGATATGATAAACTTGGATAATTTGGTGACACAATCCACTCAGAAGAAAAGTTGGGCATGCCCTGCCCATGCACTTTATTATAAAGTGGAAAGAGTATAGACGTAGGATGTATAAATCAGTTAACATCCAAATCAGGACCCTTTTGAAAGTAAAAGGAGCACTATTAAGAATTATGCCAAGACAAATGGAATAAACTGATACTTTTCCTGGCAAACTAGGAATATGCTTCAACATGACATAAATCCCATTAGCAGGTGATTCACATTCTTAGCAAGCATTCTCCCACTTGACTACTATTCCTCCATTATCATATACCAGTGACTTTTGCTCCCTGTGATCTTGACTGAAGAATACAAAAGTCAAAAGGAGACGTCCAGCAGAAACCATTCATTATAGAAGAGACTCCTGATAATTAGATATGCATAACAACTGCTTTGTCCCCAATTGTTTCCCAACCACATCCGAGCTTGCTCAATGATCTATTAAATAAAATGGTCATGGTGGCAGACTGGGGTGACACCTGCTAAGGCCTATTTAACTATCACTGTTGAACGCTCAATTTTCTAGTAGCAGAGAACAATGATTTTCATGGAGACTGCTAAATGTTCAGAAATTTTGTGTCAACTAATTACCTCTATTTTTCTCTATGGTCCCCTTGCTATTTTACCTATTTAATTTCACTACCACTAATGGTGATGGTTGACTTCGCTCTTTCATTCATTTGTTGCAGATGATTAGGATGGAGTCCATTGGTCCTGAGCTCTTGCTGGATATAGCAACCAATGACTTGCTATGTTGTCCCCCTTTCATGGTCCCTTTGCAGGGAAATAAATGCATTTTCATTCTTTAAAAAGAGTAGTTGTATTGTGTTAGATAGCAATATTTGTGCTGCATGGACATTTAGGAATGGGAAAATGAAATATCTTTTTTATACACTTTTTATTAGTGAATTGTGATTATACATCACACTGAGGTTCAAAGTGATAGAAAGATACGTGCACAGAGCATTTGATGTGTTTCCCTCCAGATCCCACCTGCTCTCATCTCTCCCCATGAAAATGGAGTATTTTGATGCTTAGTCAGAGGCTGTAGTGAACATTTGTCTTGTTTATCATCTTCCTAGCACCTTCTGAATTTCCCTTCTAAAATTTCTCACCTTACATCATTTTAAGGTAGTAGGCAGAAACGCTCCCCTGCATTCTGTTAAAGCTTAGAGCGCAGGTTAGAGGGAAAACATTTGGGACCCAATTCAGAAGAGAGAAATATGAAGAGGTCACATCATAGAGAATTAATTATTGCGAGGGTGTTGGGGAGACAATGAGCTTTCAGAATTCACGGAAGGAAGGCATTTGGGGTCACAGTCCCATGTTTTGTAAACTGTGTTCGCAGCCGTGTCAGCGTGAGTTTTACTGGAGCATTCTGTCAGTGTAATTCAACAATTCTTCCTGGCTGTGCAGTCCAGATATCTCCATGATTCCCCAATATTTTGTAAGCAACTTTATAACCTTCCATACATTCTTTTCTTGAATATAGTGGATGGAATGGGCTCTGTTGTTTACAGCTAAAGAAATATTCCTGATACATGGATGTTTGAGGTAAACACAGGGAGGAATAGAGGCATTAATCTTGTCGGCCATCATAGATGTAATTGTTTTTTTTTTTTTTTTGCGGTACGGGGATCGAACCCAGGGGTGTTCTACCTACGAGCTACACCCCCGGCCCTATTTTTTATATTTTATTTTGAAACTGGGTCTTGCAAAGTTGTGGAGGGCCTCACTAAGTAGCTGAGGCTGGCAGCAAAACTAGATCCTCTGGTCTCCACCTCCCAAGTACTGGGATTACAAGAGTGCACCACCACGCCTGGCTAGATGTAATTTTTTTTTAAGTAACCTACAGAATGTTAAAAAGATTAGAGCCAGGCATGGTGGCGCACACTTGTAATCCCAGTACTTGGGAGGCTGAGAACAAAGGATCCAGGTTCCTGGCCAGCCTCAGCTACTTAGTGAGGTCCTCCGCAATTTAGTGAGACCCTGTTTCAAAATAAAGAATAAAAAATAGGGTCGGGGGTATATCTCGGAGGTAGAATGCCCCTGGGTTCAATCACTGGTACTGCAAAAAAAAAAAAAAAGGTTAATTTCACCAAAGTCCTAACTCATAAAATTGAAATTGTTTCTTCCTCAGCAGAAGGCATGCCAATCTGCCTCAGTTTAAGAATCTCATATACACTGGGCGTGTTGGCGCACGCTTGTAATCCCAGTACTTGGGAGGCTGAGACCGGAGGATCCAGGTTCGCGGCCAGCCTCAGCTACTTAGTGAGGCCTCCGCAACTTAGTGAGACCCTGTTTCAAAATAAAGAATAAAAACTAGGGCTGGGGGTGTAGCTTGGAGGTAGAATGCCCCTGGGTTCAATCCCCAGTACCGCAAGAAAAAAATAAAGAAAAAAAAGAATCTCAAATAAAAAAATCTAAGTTAACAAAATGGATATATCAAAGGATCTTTAATTTAGCAAAGGATTCACTGTATAAGAGGATTTACTATATATTTACTTTAGTTATTTATCATATTGAAAACCTTTTACTGGCTTTATAGATGTTTTTCAACATACCTGCTATGTAAATAGAGCTATGCCTTTATGTAAGTATGAGTGATAAAATACTTGGCTGTTAAATTATGAAATTACTAGTTCCTAATGGCCAACAAAGGATTCTAACAAGCACATTCAAGATGGGACTACCTTAAAAAATCAACATTATGAAGAATGCATGCTATTGAGGAAGACAGTTTATAATATGGAGTTCTTAAATGAAGAAACACATGTGTAACTAAAAAACCCCATGCTACAAAACAGCATGCCATTCAGTTCCTAAATGTTTTTATGTTAAGGTGATAGCTATTGATTTTGTAGAGTCACTGTAATCCATTTTGTAGTTATTTTTTTCAGTTGTAAGTTAAAAAAAAATTACAACCTATAGATACCATTGAGTGAGTTTTACAGCAGTGATAGCACAATGGTTATGCTTGTACTAGATGTGTGCCGGCAAGTATGTACCACACTGCATGGAACTTATAAATACGCCTAAGTCCCTTCTGGGTTCACAAGTTCATAGCTGCTGTGGAATACCTATTAGACATTTAAGAGTAACATAAAAAGATTCTCTCTGGAAGCTTGTGTTTATGCCCGGAATAGATCTCCTCTTCCTGGGCAAGTTGAAAGCCCATTAGAAGGACTTGATCTCAGCCTTTGTGAGTTGTTTTCTTTCCCATTAGACATTGTAACATTGGTAGTTTTCTCCTTAATTACTGGGAATTTGGCTGTATAATAACTGCAGAACTTGAATGTGACATAGTTGTAGAAATTTCACAATTACTAAAAGAAAAGATTTAGCTTACCCTGCTACCCAGGACTACTGAAAAATGTGTCTGAGCTATATTTTTGAAAGCAATCCAGAGAGGGCTAAATTTCAGATTATGTAATAAGCTCTACTATTTTGTTCTGTCTTCTGAATAAAGCACTGGGCCTTTTTTTAATAACCCAGGAAGATTTTTTTTCATAAATGGGAGCACATGAAATATTGGCTCAAATATATTTCAGCTTCACTTTATAGAGATTTACCATATTTAAACAGCAATAGCAAATGGCTTATTCAGTGTATTTTAATTATTAGTATTCCTAATACCACTCAAAATCCTGACCCTAAAATCTCTTTTTCTCAGTTAACAATTTCCTAAATGGCTTTAATTAATTAGCTGCCTCAAAGTAACCAACGATAAGCAGGAAAGCTTTAAGGAAGAGTTGAAGCACAAATATTGAGTTTTGTTGGTGAGAAGAAATTGGAATTAAGGTTGTCAAATGTGTTTAATCTGATTTTTATGATAGCTAAGCTGAATGTAGAGATTAGTGGGTTTGCCTATTTGCTATTTGATTAGCCAAAAAAAGTTACTTTTTCAGATGCTCCAAGGTGTGTTTCATATCATATGCTCCTTGATCTTTCCATAAGTAAAATGTCCTACATGTTTCTAATGAAACAAATTGTATCTCTGCTTTGCATGCTATTCATAGGCCTGGGATCATCCCCACATGGCCCTCTGCTTGCACCAGGAGGACTTCAGAACGTTCAGGGTTGACGCCAATGCTGCAAGCTCCGTTACCCGTTAGGCCCCTTGATCATGGCATGTTCCAATTGCTGTTATGCACTTTGCTGGGTTGACCTCAAAGTGGACCCACCCATTTCCATAGAATTGCCTGTATTTCAACATATTTACTAAATACAACCGACTTAACTTTACAATTTTTTTCTATATGGCCCTTCCTTCTCAGATACTCATTCATTACCCCTCACTGATTTCTTGAATTTAAGTCTTAATCTTTTCAAGTAATGTGATTAAAAATCTGAAAGGATTACATTTTTGGAAAAGTTCAGACTGCACAAACAATATTCTCCATGACCTGGTCTATTAACCACACGGGCCTTAATCCTTGTACTTCTCTAGAAATTTTAATATTCCATGACCTGGACTTTAGCTTGCCTTAACAGCTTCTTCTGTTTTATCTTACTGGTTCCTATTCATTCCTTTAAGATACAGGTTAGAGAATATATCTTACAGCATCCCCCTTCAGGTGTCTCAGACTTAAGTCCCCCTCCTTTGGGCACCCATGGAATCTGGTGTAATGCCTTATCATATCTTACATTATTATTATATACTTCCATGTCTGATTTGCCTTGTACTCCTTCCCAATATCTACTTCTGAACCATGTCTGATTCATGGTAGGTGCTCAAAAAATGTTTACCACAATGAAGTAGACTCTCCTTATTTTTTACCTGCCTCTGATTGATTTATTCAGCTGTTTCTCATGCAGTGGGTCCCTGGTCATTGATTGGTTTATTTGAGTTGATTCTGCCTTAATATATCTCCAACAATATGCTCATCTCTTTCTCCATGTGGGAACTTTGGTACAATTAGACATTACTAGAGTTGGATGAAAATTTTTGATAGTTTTGAATTTGGAATGTTTTATTTAATGGAAAACAGAATCAGGAACTCTTTAAAGGAGCCCACCTTGGGCTTATTTGTTCTTGATCCTGTCCTGTTAGGATCCTCATGGGCAGCCTGAGGCAATTTATCTAGTATAAAATCATGTATAGGGAGAATTTTGCAGGGAGGCTTTTAAAATTAGAAAGCTTGTGTTCTTGACCTAGAAGTCATTTTGTATTGGCTTCCTTTCATGTAAAAATAAAGATGTAACAATTGACATAAGAATTAACTTTTTAGCCAGGGTTCTCAATGAAATTACAATCTGATTTAAAAGAAAGATCATTTCTGATTTTTAAACAGTCAGTACACATGTCAAATTCATTGTCAGCCATACATAGCTACTTCTCACTCTGAAATTTAATACCTAAAATTTTGTAAAAAAGTTTCATAATATACTCCAGCTTTTGAAGTTTTTATGAAATAATTTTGTGAAGTTTTCCCTCTGCCACCCATCTTTATCTGCAGTAATTTGCCTAAATTGTATTAGTCACTCAAACACATTTGACCCAAGTATGAGCAATTAGTTCAACAATTCTCTACAGTGAGTTGATGAATTTTTCATGCATGCAGTGATTTATAAATTTAAGCAATCTTTAAATGAATGGCTCTTTCAATTCCTCAAGTAATTAATGAAATAAAGGCTATTGCAATATTGCACACACAAAAATGTAACATTCTAGGAGCACAAGTTTATGTAATGGATTCAAATTAATGTTTTATATTGATTTTTCTAAGGACATGGTTTACATCACTAGATACCTATTCACAGATTTTCACATCATTGTGGAATATTCATTGTGGAATCACAACACTGATTGCAGGTGATTCCTCTTCTGAACTCAATTTTGTCTCTGTCTCTCAACAGCTTTATTTCATAGCAGAGGTAAACTCCCCTGGTATGAACAGTTTTCTGTGTAATTTTGATTCATAAGCAGGTGCCTTTAAAAAATAACCTGAGCTAGTAGATTTTTTTTCAATCCCTACGCATCCTGAAATTAACATCCAGTTCAATGTGAAGGAGACCATGTTTGTACACACTCTTCTTTCCCTTCTTTTGCATTTGTAGACATTCCCCTGCTTCTGTGTAAGGCGAGACCCTCTAATTTTAGCCTATCTACTCATTGGCTTTGTTCCCATATGCATTTCCTGAAGCCTCTCTTGAATCACTTCATTCAGCCTATGGACATACTCTTTCATATCTCATTTAAAAAACCCCACAAAAATATAGTAAAAAACCAAATTAGAATCCTTTATTCCACATCGTCTTTAGCTTTTTCACTCATCTATCTGCTGCCTAATAGCAAAATTCTTCCAAATAGTAGTGATTGTCTCTATGCACTCTTCTATTCTATTCTCAACTCTCTTGCCCATGTTTGGCAACATAATTGCATTGTGGGGTTTAATTCATAATCTCTCTGTATCCATGCCCTTTGATCTCTAATTTGGTAGTCTCCACCCACTCTGATTCTGGAATGAACATAGACTTGCTTTTGCCAATAGGATGTGGGGGAAGTGATGGTATGCCAATTTTTAGCCAGTATTTCAGAAGGCCCTGTGACCTTCTGTTATTTTTCTTGCAACATTTCTATCACCTGAAAACAAGTCAGGGCTGACCTGTGTGGAGAATGATGTCATTGTTGCAACGGAGACCATTCTAAAGAGTTGACCCCTAGGTTGCCCAGTAGCTGATTGTTGGTACATGAACTAGCCAGTTGAGATCAGCTGAACCTCATTCAGAGGAGCAGGGCCACCCAGTTGACCTATAAACTTGTGAGACACCGTAGTTGTTATTTTAAGCCACTGAGTTTTCCGGTGGTTTGTTGTATGGCAATAGCTAGCTAACATATTCTGCTAGTTGGGCCTTCATTGCTACCAAGTGTCTGAAATGTTCTTATCAAGGTCAATCCTCTTGTGATATTCTTTCTCAATTTCCCTTCTTTCTTCTTCTCTGCCAGATCCTTAAATGTTGGCAGCCACAGCAATTTATGTGTAGTCCCTTTCTTTTCTGTATACTTTTGCTTTAATGTAGTTCAATTCCATGAATTTATATAGTGTCTGAATGATAGTAACCCCAAAATAAATCTTACCATTTTCTATATCTTTCCTTTGAATTCTAGAGTCATACTTCTTTCTAGAAGTCTTTTTGGGATCTTCACACAGATACATACTAGGTATTGCAAACTCAAAAGATAAGCCTGTATTTCTCTACCTTCTAATTTTTTTTTTTAGTTTCTTCATGGGCCTAATCTTTAGCACTACTCCCCCAAGCAAAATAATTTTATTTTTGCTAGCTATGCTCCCCAAATACATCACAAATGGGGTGCATCTTACCATCTCCTACAATTGTAAGATAAACCACCCTTATCTTTTGTTTGCATGATCACACCTGCCTCTTAACTGGTTTTCCTGCTTTTCATTTTTTTTTCTAACTATAGTCAGTTCTCTTCACAGGCGCCAAATCAATTTTTCAAAGTTTAAATTGAATCAAGTCATAACCTTGCTCATATTCCTCCAATGGCTTTACATGGCAATTGGAAAAAAATCCAAACCTCTTATCATGTTTTTGTAACCCCTATATGATCTGTCTGTAGCTTTCTTCTGGGGCCTCATCTCTGACAAAATATGTTATGCTTTCAGAGAGTGCTTTTGGGTCATCTTAGCTGAAATAGCTTTCTTCTAGAGTCCCAATTAATTCTCTAACTACTATCCTATTGTATTTATTTTATTCATAGCACTGATCATTATCTAAAATTAGCTTATTTATTCATTTCTTACATATTTGTTGTCATTCTCTGCTAAAGTGTAGGCTTCCTGAACACCAGAATTTTGCTTGGCTTGTTAACGTCGGTATCCTTTATTCCCAAAATAGGGCCTGGTACTGAGTGGGTGCTCAATAAGTACACATCGAAAGAATGAATGCATCTGAAATGGAGCATTGGTGATGTATGTGTCAAAATGTCGGATCTTGATCTTATTTTTAAGACATATAATGACAACAACCCATAATATATTTCCCAAACCTTAGATTCTGGAATGTGTAAAAACAAGGCATTACAATGGATGAAACTTGAGATGTCTATTTATGTTGCTGATTTTGTCATTGACAAAGCTTTCATATTAGCCATGTGAGGATACATGTGAGGATACATATGAGGATACATGTGAGGATACATGTGAGGATACATGTGAGGACACATGTGAGGATACATGTGAGGATACATGTGAGGATACATGTGAGGATACATGTGAGGACACATGCGAGGATACATGTGAGGATACATGCGAGGATACATGTGAGGACACATGTGAGGACACATGTGAGGATACATGTGAGGACACATGTGTGGACACATGTGAGGACACATGTGAGGATACATGTGAGGACACATGTGAGGATACATGCGAGGATACATGCGAGGATACATGTGAGGATACATGTGAGGATACATGCGAGGACACATGTGAGGATACATGTGAGGATACATGTGAGGATACATGTGAGGACACATGTGAGGATACATGCGAGGACACATGTGAGGACACATGCGAGGACACATGTGAGGACACATGTGAGGATACATGTGTCCATTGCTCTGGCAACTGGCCTTTCCCTAAATTGATTTTCCAAATGACATGCTCTAAGTAAGACTGATTTGCAACATGTGACGTTTCATTGTGTCCGTGAATGGGCTATACTCTTAGGCTTGCATATATACGATGTACCAAAGAAATGCCAAACAGAATCAATAGTTTCACTTAGGAATGAAAATTTATATTTTCAAATGAAAAATGTCCCATTTGTAAAACTATTGGATTTATCCTTTAAGATTTCACTTGTGCATTACCTTCCTTGGCAAGCATTCCTTGGTATTATAGGAAATGTGAGTCACATCTTTCTTTTAGGTACCCAGTGTCTGACTGCATTGGCCTCATTGAAATTTTAATTGGTAATTGACAAGCTGTTTCCCCATTAACCTTGATACCCTTCAAACAGATCCCAGGCCTCCCTCATCTTTCGCCTTCTATAATACAGACTCAGGTTTTGGCATCTTTAGTGACTGTGAAATAGAGTAGCCTCAGCAAATGTCTATTGAATTAAATAGAATAGATAGGTACTGAGTTGAATTCTAGTTTATTGTTTTATGTGAATATCTAAGTTTACCCTCAGGATATAAAACTTGTAAGGGCAAGAATCATATATTATACTTATCTTGTACTTAGAATCTGGTATAGTAGTCTCTTCACAAGATTTGAGCTTCACCAGACTTTTAACTGCCACCATGAAAAATTTATTTTCATTAATTTGAGCATTTTAGCTAATCTTATATGCTTGTTTTTTTCCCCATTGGTGCTTAACTCACAGAGTTGTTATGATACCACATGAATTAGAATATACAAAGAGTATGAAATGGTCAGACATCTAGCTTATAGTAGATGTTAGGTATTAGTAGTAGTATTTCTTAAGATCTCAGCCTACATAGTCACATCTTTACCTCCTATTTTCTTCTATTTTTTGTAGCAACTTTATAAGTAGTTACGGTAAATCTCCTTGAAGGTAAGGCCCTGTCTTTTTTTTATACTTTTATTGGTGCATTGCAATTATACTTCTTAGTGAGGTTCAAATTCATAAAGCAGATATGCACACAGGTCTTGGTGTGATTCCCTTAGGTCCTACCCCACTACCCACCTCTCCCCATACATAACAGCTAGATTGGTAGTGATGCTTTCATAAGAATCGTTTGAACTGTTTCATCAGCTCTTCCCTTTCCCCGCCCCACCTCCCTCCTCCATCCCCTTCCACTACTCTTCTGAAAATGTGGCATATATACACAATGGAATTTTACTCAGCCAGAAAGAACAATAAAATTAAGTAATTTGCAGGAAAATGGATGGAACTAGAGAATATTTTCTTCTATTTTACTTTGATGGCCAGATTGGGGCCTCAAAACTAGATTGAACCGTACAAGGGGAATGTTCAAATTGGAAGAGTATTTTCTTTAACCTATGTCAAGTAAAAATGAAACATCTTTTCTCTCTTCCTGCTGGTAACTCTCCATTTAATTTTGCAAAAGGGGTAGGTAGTACATTTCAAGGTGAAACTTTAAATGCCCTTTCTTCTACTTTGATTTTATGCATCAGGAATGCAAGTGGGTGTGAGGGATGGTTAGCTATAGTGAGAAGGTTAAAGCAGCACATGGTCAATACTTGCTGAGGAAAATAATTTTTTATGTGTGGATGTTTTCTTTTGTGGAAAGAAGTCCAATGAAAACTCTTCAGGAATAAATCAGAAAACAAAAGTTACAACTTATGAGAAAAACAAGTACTGCATTGAGAGCTATGGTAAACAAGATACTTCCACTTGTGAACAATAAGTATTGGTTACCTTGGATGTACGTCTCCAAATATATATGAACTAACTCCAAAATCCCAAAAAAAGTCAGTTCTATGATGTGAGGATAGACTAGAAAAAGCAGTGGAAATGTCAAGAAACTGAGTGTTTAACAAACTCTATCCAGATCTTAAAGAGCCATGTGTCTGTCTATTATCTATCTATCTATCTATCTATCTATCATCTATCTATCTTTCTATCATCTATCAATCATCTATCTGTCTGTCTATCTATCATCATCATCTATCTATCATCTATCTATATCTTTGGTGGTACTAGGGATTGAACCCAGAGGCATCTAATTCTGAACTATACCCCAGCCCTTTTTGTTTTGTTTAATTTGAAACAGGGTATTGCTAGGTTGTTGAGAGTCTCTCTGAGTTGCTGATGTGGTCCTTGAACCTGCGATCTTCCTGTCTCAGCCTCCCAAGTACTGAGATTACAGGTGTGCACCACCACAACTAGCTCAAAATAATTTTTCTAAGGTATTCTTCCTACAGGTTATGAATTTATAGCTTTACGACTATTTTAGTCCCTACTGAGGAAGAAAGCTGTATAACTCTTCCCTCCTTTCTAATTGTATTGCTTTCTGAAGGAACTGTAGAACTGAATTTATAATCCACTGATCACTTGATTCCTGCTGGGATGAATCAATAAATTTATTTGTCTCAATTATGGAAAAATCCAATATACTAATTTTTCCTCAGGTATATTATAAGAATCATGGTGTAAAAAGTCATAAGACACACAAAAATCAACTACAGCTTTTTTCCTTGCCTATTTCTATTGACATATTCAAAATTAGTTTAAGCTATGTATTAGATGGATGAATAATCAAGTCTACATACTAATTATTACATTTTGAACCATGTGATAAAGACTACATTTGATGGAAATTTCCAAAATTTCATTGACCATTGACAGTTTCATTGACCATTGACAGTTGAGATACCCACTTCTTTATAATACCTTATTGCTATCAATAATTGTAGCTATTTCTATACCTACAAAAATACATACATATTTGAGTGATGGGCAAATTGACCTCTAACTTATAAATTAAGTCCTGAAAAGTGACAGTGTTTTCATAACTCCTACTGTGTTTACTATTTATTTCACATATCTGGTACATCTATTTTTCTCTCCTCCTTAGAATATGCTGTTCTCTTGTGGTCACTTGAAATTACTACTAGGCTTTCCTTCTTATATTTTAGAATCTGTTTAAAAAGCAAGTAGTTAGAACAAAACAAAGATTCTTGATGACACATTTGGCTAGATCTTCTAGCCAAAGAAATAAGGCAAGAAAAACAAATAAAATGTTTGAAAATTGTATTAGTTTCCTATGGCTACTGTAATAAATCGACAAAAACTTAGTATCTTAAAACAACAAAATGTATAATCTTATAGTTCTGGAGGTCAGAAATCCAAAATTAATCTTGCTGGGCTAAAGTTAAGATGTCAGCTGACTTTTTTCTTTCTTTCTTTCTTTCTTTCTTTCTTTCTTTCTTTCTCTCTCTCTCTCTCTCTCTCTCTCTTTCTTTCTTTCTTTTTCTTTCTCTTCTTTCTTTCTTTCTTTCTTCTTTCCTTCTCTTCTTCTTCTTCTTCTTCTTCTTCTTCTTCTTCTCCTCTCTCTCAGCCCCCTCTCTTTTTGTTATTGTTTGGCTTTTAGAGGCCCTCAGAAGCCATGTACTAGGCTCATATATACAAATTTTTGCTTTTTTCATCACATCTACTATTGTAATCAAATCACCTTCTATCTCACTCTTATGAGGATACTTATAATTTCTTTGGGCCTGCCTGTATAATCCAGAATAATCTCCCCCTCTCAAGATCTTTAATTTAATTATTTACAAAGTCTTTTATCACATAAGGCAAATTAAATTCTGAGGATTTGGATTTTGACATCTTTGAGAGACCATTATTCAGCCTACCACAGAAAGGAACACTCATAACTTAATTACAATATGATTGACCACATAGGAAACTCTAAAACATACCCAGATAATTTAATAGATGTTTTTTCTTATAATAAAAGGTTTTAGCTAGGTGTCTAAATTTAACATTAATTTTTAAAAAATGTAATTAATATATAACAGGATGTTAAATATAATTAAAAAGGTAGAGGTAAGGACAGCATATATCATGAGAAACAAGTGGTTAACATAAAAAATCCACCCTTACCTTGCTCTTTACTTAAAAATTGACCCTGAATTGATAAAAGGCTCAAATGTGAAAGGCAAAATTAGAAAAACCTTAGAAGAAAAATAAGGAACTATTTCAAACAACTCAATAGAAAACTGGGCAAAGTATGCACGCAGTTATGCTAAGAAATGAGAAATAAAAATGGTAAATAAATGAAAAGAAGTATAACCTCATTATGCAAACTATGACTTCATCAAAGAACCACTTAGCTGGCAAAACTAAGAAGATTGACAATGGCTGTTGTGATAAGAATGTGGAGCAATGAGAACTCTCATATTGTTAGTAACAGTAAAAAGTAGAACAACTCTGGAAAACAATTAGAATTTTCCTGAAGGTTGAAGATGCATACAAATTCTTTTTTTTGCGGTACTGGGGATTGAACCCAGGGGCATTCTACCTCCAAGATACACCCCCAGCCCTATTTTTTATTCTTTATTTTGAAACAGGTTCTCACTAAGTTGCAGAAGGCCTCACTAAGTAGCTGAGGCTGGCAGCAAACCTGGATCCTCAGGTCTCAGCCTCCCAAGAACTGAGATTACAAGGTGCGCCACCATGCCCGGCTGGCCATACAAATTCTGATCCAGCAATTTGCTTACTGGGTATATGCCCTTAAGAAACTATTGTCTCTGCCTTCAAAGGGGCATAAGCAAGAGCAATAGAGTTTGGGAAAGAGCCCACAGAATTCAAAGCATATAGTATATTCGAGTTTTTTAGGTAGTAGTGAGCCTATTTTTCTTATAATGATGGTTCAGTATTTACATATCTATATATGTATATATACATATATATATATATATATATATATATATGTATGTATTATTTACTTTGCGTGTGTATAAAGAAAAGCAAAGTGCTGTACTTGGTCTTGCCCTACTTCTAGAGATAAGGGCATAGACATATTCAGGTCTCTCTCCCACATCCGACACACATGAAAATAAGTAATAACAGGATAACAAATTTAAAAGTAAATGAAATGTGCACATCATCTGAAGATATCTTAGTGGGGTACTCTCTCTTACAATTTTAATCCACTGACTAGCAAATGGAGGGCTAAAGGCAGTTATAGTCAGAGTATCTGATTTTAATTATTATTATTTTTTGCCATACTGGGGATTGAACCCAGGGGTGTTGTACCTCTGAGCTACACCCCCGGTTGCGGGGGCCTCACTGAGTAGCTGAGGCTGGCTGCAAACCCGGATCCTCTGGTCTCAGCCTCCCAAGTACTGGGATTACAAGCATGCATCACCACGCCCGGCCTTGATTTAATTCTTGAATTTGTGTTTTGTTTCCTTTTTCTTTTGAGGGGTATAACTGCCTTAATTATCTTTCTATATTCTGGAGGAATATTTTATAGCAAGAATTTCTGTGGTGCTATAAAATCAAAATAATTCCTGGCCTTAAATAAGTACCCTGCTGACTTTGAAAAAAAATTTTTTTTTTTTTTAAATAGAGCAATGCTTGCCAGCTCTCCTAGTGGCCAGGAGGTACCAATGGGACTGCTGGCATCACTAATCCTCAAAATCATACAATAAATCTGTGTTACCAGGTTGGAATAATAATTTTAGACACAGCTAGATTTTACTTCCCAGCTAGATTTTTTACATTCTTTCTCAGATTAATTATAATATTTTCTTTTTGGCCCTAGGCACAATTTTCTTTCCTTCAGGATGGGTCCACTTGGTCCATTCTTTAGCTGGGTTCTCTGCCAGAGGAAGGGCTTCACTAGATGCATTAGGGAAAATGGAATGCCAGTTAGTTACACCACATTACTTAGTAACTGGTTTCCAGTAATGTAAAAGTTTACACCTAATTATACATGCAATGCTTCTTTATTTGTATAATGTCCATTAGATTTATGTTGTTGTGACAAAAATACCTGACAAGGACAACTTAGAAGAGAAAAAGTTCATTTTGACTCATGGTTTCAGAGGATCAGTCCATTGTTGGCCAGCTCCGTTGCTTTGGGTATGAGGTGAGGCATCATGGCAGAAAGGCATGTTTGAGGAAAGTTGCTCAGCTCATTGTAGCTGGAAAGCAGAGGTGGGGGTAGGGGCCAAGGACCAATATAGTCCCCAAGGCTATGCCCCCACTGACCTACTTCCTTCATATTTGTCCCACCGGCCTGTAGGTTTCACCTCCCAGTTATATCCATTCAAATTATTAATCCATCAAATGGATTAATCCACCGATGAGGTCAGAACTCTCATGATCTAATCACTTCCCCCCAAAACCACCTCTGAACACATGAGACTGGTCGACAGTCCAGATCCAAACTATAATATTATCAAAATTTATCTAAAGTGTGAGGAAAAGTCCTGTCCCAATACGCCGCCCTGGTTGTAGTTTATTCTGCTTATACTCTACATATACAATCATTTGAAATTGATTATTAGTGGTATTTTTATTCCTGATGAATAAACTGAGGTTTAGAGAGGTCAGTAATTTGGCTCAGGTCAACTGGCCAATGGATTGGAGAGTTAGAATTAAAATCCAGCTCTTTTGACTCTGAAGGTAATGCTGATGTTCCTACAACCTGTAGTCTATGTGTAAGACCAGATGTAGGTCTAATGAAGGCTTTCCCATTCTTAGGAGGAGGATGCTGTGCAGGAGAAGCCAAAATGCACAGTTTTTGTTTAGTGACTCTTTTATCAGTATTGAGTTTCTTGATCCAATAAAACACATTTCACAATGGAAACTGACATTTTCCTGTGAGCTTTGTGGACACCCTTCCTTCCATTCCCAGACAGGCTTGCTGAAGCTCTATCAGTCCAGGGTGTATTTTCTATTTTTTCTTTGGTCAGAATATATAAGGCCTATCTAGATCCTACAGTAGAGATCCTGCACTGTTTTAGTTATTGTAGATTTCAGTGTGAGTACAGGTTTATTTTCCCCTTAGATTAGATATGGAAATGTGTCTCTTCTTGGGATAAAATCCAAAATGAAAAAATAATAGCAATTTCCAAGGTCCTTATTCACTATCTCAAGGATTGTGTATCCACTTAATCTTACCAATGTGTCACACTCACTCTGATTTTCAGAGTGTGAATCAATTCCTCTTGAAGTGATGGTCTGGTACCTTCATCTGCCCACCCTTTACTCATTCTCCCTGGACGATTAGCCAGTGACTCCTCTACTGCTTCTCTAGCGCCTCCTCTCTCCTCCCAGAGAGCTTCTTTAAGGGATTTCTGTATTAGGTTGTATACAGTTTCTGACTTAAAGACCTAAAACACTTTAATTACCACCTCATCTTCTCGGTAAGAAAGTTACCTCTTTTATTCTTTCAAAGGAAAATAGGTCATGTCATAAACTACTTTCTTAATATATTGATTGGATTGGTAATTTTTCTCCATGAAAAATGTCTTGGAAGTGAAAATAAATTTAGCATGTTATTTTGACCTGGAAAGTTGGTAAGTATACCATATTAGCTTTAGTCAGTGAAACCACTCTGGGACATTCTTAAAATTCATCATCAGCTGCAGTTATGAGATTTGCCAATGCCTCCTCTTTCTTCTGCTTCTTAGAAATCCTAGTATCTATTTTTAAATATATCCTGAATTGTTCTACTTGTCTTCATTTCAACATCTTAGTTCACATGACCATCATGTCTCTGCAGGATCTCTTACTGGTCCTCAGATCCACCCTGGAGCTCTGAAGACTAGCCTCCTACAGAGCGAGAGGGAAATCACATCATTCTGAAAACTCCTCCATGTCCTCCCAAACTTTCAGTGCCACAAAGCTCTCTGACCTCATCACTTACCACACTTCCTCTTGCTCCCAAGGTCCAGCCACACTAGCTATTCACCTGCTTTTTATGCATTTCAAACACACTGCCTTTTCAAGAGTACTTGCATATCCCATCCGGGTCTTTCTGCCTAGAATGCTTGTCTCCCTGGTTTTCATACACCTGGTAACTTTCATTCGGGTCTCCCAGGATAGCTTTCCTTAAACTTGGTTATTCTCCAATGTAGTACCTTTTAAATTTTATGCATATTTGTTATCCCTACTTGAAACTTTCATTCATTTGCTGTTTCCCGTTAGAATACCAGGGTCATAATGGCAGCTTCCTTTCTACCCTCTTCATGGTTTTAGCACTAGCACCTAGAACAATACCACTACCATGGTAGATACTCTGATATATTTGTTGAATTACAGTTGAGGTATTTTTCTTCCCATTCATCTTCTACACTTTGAGGCAGCTTGCAGTTGTGGCATGATTCCCAAAGGCTGAAAGGGGAATTAGTTTCACCAGAATTTCAACTACTCGAGAACAGTATGGAATAACGTTTTTTTTTTTTGTGTCCTTATAGGACTCAGAGTTTATGATTACAAAACTTAATACCCACAAGATGAAACTCATCAATTGATGGTAAATTTAAAATAGCTTCTAAAGCAATAGAAAAGGAAATGTAAGAGGGAATTATAATAAATAAATTATAAATGTTTCTAATACCATATGGAAATATTCAACCATGCAAATGAAATAATAAGCATTTAGCTTTTTAGAGTCTTCTGTATTTTGCAGGATATGCAGTGTATATAAACTTAATAGTATCTGTTTTTTCCTGAAGTAATATTATTAGGCTTAATGTGGGAGCAGCTATGAATTGAAAATGCACTGTGAGCAAAACTTTCTGCTTATTTTGACAGCAATTTTGAATTTTATTTATATCTATAATGCAATGAATTTTATTTCAATTTATAAGGATTGCTTGTTCAATAATCTCTGTTTCTGCTAGATAGTCTGGGATCTGGGAAGCATTACTAAAGATCATGTGTCATGAGCTTCCTTGAACAAGGGGTAGAAACTCAGGTTAACTTTAGCAAACCATACATTTATCAGTTCACAAAAACAGAAATTCAGAAATTCATGAAGATTCTCTTTCTTCATCGCTTATTTTGCCTCTGCTTTCCTTTTGTCGTCCTTATTGGATGATGAGTTTCCTTCAATAAGTTAATAAAGGTTGCCAGGGTTATAGTCTCCTATGGGAAAGAGACAAGACTAACTTATTTATTAATTTATTCACCATTTATTTAACCAATGTTGATTGAGCACCTTTTGTGTCAGGTTAATTCTGGAAATTCTTCCTTTTTGTAGACTTGTTTATGCCATGAGCCTCTTCCTGGCGATGAATAGGTCAGGATGGGTTGTGTTGATGGATAGTGCTATGTTGTGTCTCTACCTTGGCCGGGGGGCGGGTGTTGGTAAAGGGGACTACTATTTATATGGATAGGAAAGAGTTCTGTAAAAAGGTTGGCATGTTACTCCCAGTTATAGGAAGATGGAAAAACAGATGATCAAATAAAAGTTCATAGTTATAATATTTCACTAAAATAATGAGGGCCTTACATAATTAATGAGCTGGGTATAAAATTCAAGATAGGTTGATAAATGGTAAAAGAAAAGAATCATTTTTTGCTTTTTCTATTTATTTATTTTTTAAATTCTATTTTAGAAAAAGTCTTAACTTGATTGAAGTTTCTTACATGTTTGTTCATTTCTAGCTGGGCTCTTTATATAATTCCCTATGCTATTTAATTGAGATGCAGCTAAAGCTTTGTGAGACTGTAGAACTACACAAGATATAATTTTCTTTGTATAATTAAAAAAAGGGAATACCCCAGTGAAACTCATAAGCTATTTCCCTTCTGTACCCTACAAAAATAAAACTTGATTTTGTCCATCTTAGCACTTACACTCCTGTTTCCAACCCTTCCCCAAAATAAAACTTGATTTTGTCCATCTTAGCACTTACACTCCTGTTTCCAACCCTTCCCCAAGCAAATTCCTCTTCTAAATACTCATGACCTACATTTAGGGATTTATGTATTAATGGATCAGTTCTTCCTTGTTTCTGAATTCCTTATAGTCTTCTCTTGATATTGCATTAGTTATATTCTGTTTCTGGAAAGAATTGTTTCCATCCTTTCTCATTTCCTATAACAAATATATGACTACCAGCTATAAACCAAGCTCTTGGCTAAATTGAAGACATAAAAAAAATATTTTCAGTAAGATACCTGGTTACTTAGATTTACCCTTTTAGAAACAGTTTAAATAATGCTACATACATATATGAAATTATCAATACCAATGACATGTACAGGGAAGAGGAGGGAATGGTGTACCATCTAGAGGGAAACACACCAAGTGTTGTGTGCATGTATATTCCTATCACTCATTATGATGTATAATTATAATGAACAAATAAAGGAATATTAAAAAAATTACCTTTAAGGAAGGAATGCTGTAGAGTATGAATCTGCTCAAATTTCGCTCTGTTTTTCCTCCTCTATTCATTTCTCTAACTGCTCTAACTGCTCTTAATTGCTCATGCCACTGCTCCCCATGTTGGTCTTTTCAATGTGGACATTTCTAAATGAATCTGTTGGTACTTCTGAGGAGATACATACCATTCTCATCAAGAGGTGAATATCTTTTTCGTCTTTTCTGAAGGCATTGGTAACATGTGTGATTCTCAGGTGGTGTGGCTACTTGGGGATTTTAACTGCAACAAGATTAACAATACTGTGACAGCAAATATAATTTTCATTTCCTCACTTGGGAAATTGCTTTATTTTCTACTTTCCTTCTTCTGATTTTTCCCTATGAGCACTATGGAAATGATTTTCCTATTTTGGTGGCATTCTTACAACATGACCTCACTTTATCTTTCTAAGAACTGGCTGCTTTCTTCTATGGTATTCACTTTTAATAAGAGTATAATAGTTCTCATAATCAAGATTGCCCATTTGAAGCTTGATAAGAGTCATTTAATTATTTTTGGTTTTTTCTTCATAAATATTAATATGTCAGAATTTCACCAACTCACTTAAAAAATGAAGAATAAATAGCAAGAAACAAATCATTTCAGAGTCTTGTAACATAATTACTGGGTGTTCTGACCACAAAAATGGATCATAGCATGTTCAAAACAGGCTTGTGGTTTTCTACCGTTCATAATTATGAAACCTGAGAGCAAAAAAATAGAGGGATTATTTGGAGTTTGCTGAAGATTGTTTTGGCAAGATGAACAAAGACCTTCCAACTGCTAGTGATTTGGGATACTATAACATACCATGGTGAATGCACTGAAAGATAAATAGTGACCTCTTTTCCTGTCTTAGCATTATATTGACCAAGTTCATTGCTTTAATTACTTCAAGCACTTATTGTAAACCTCAGGAGTTTTTGCACCAGTGTTAACCCTCTGTGTTTCCCTTAGTGCTTAAGGGAAACGTGTTCTTTAGAGGTCTAAAATGAGAACTTTAGGTAGTTTCTGTGTAGCATAAGCGTCATTAGGAACAAGGCAGGCATAGAAATAAATTCTAAGATGAGGTATACATTAGATTCTCAATAAGTCCAATAATGACTCAGTGTAATAAGTATAGAAAGAAAGTTAGAAATATAAAAAGTAAATTTTTTGTTTGTTTTCAGAAAAGACGTAAACATAAAGTATACTCTTTTAATTTTATGAAAAAGGAAATTTCCTTAATTTGGGCCATAACTGATCAAAAGCTGAAATGGATTTAGGAACAAGAGATTAAATTGCTTATTATTTTCATATTCATTATTATGCTTATAATATATTATGTTATATATTATATCTCATTACTGGTATTAGAGTTTCAATAATTTGGAAAAAATAAACGAGACTAATACTTTTTCCATGCTGTTAGGCAAGAGTTAATTCACTCTTACTTTTCCTAAAGATGACTACGTGCCCTATTTTCATACAACTAATTCATGATATCTAGACTTATTTGAACTTAAAATGCTAGCAATAGCCAGGTGTGGTGGCGCACGCTTGTAATCCCAGTACTTTGGGAGGCAGAGACTGGAGGATCCGGGTTCACGGCCAGCCTCAGCTCTCTCTCTCTCTTTCTCTCCCTGTCTCTCTCTCTCTACTTAGTGAGGCCCTCCTCAATTTCATGAGACCCTGTTCCAAAATAAAGTATAAAAAATAGGGCCGGGGGTGTAGCGCGGAGGTAGAACGCCCCTGGGTTCAATCCCCGGTACCTTAAAAAAAATGCTAGCAATAGAAAAATATTTTATTTTATTTCTTTCATTTCATATGATATTTCATATCACTTTCTTGATTCATAAGTATAAGTTTACATTAAATAAATACACATTTAGGCTCTTCTTGAAATATATATAAACTGCCATATTACAGATGAACATACTATTTTCAAACCTAAATATGCATTATAGTTTCCTAAAAAGGTTGAAGGTCAGATTTTAAGTGCTATTTCCTTCTGGTTGTATGAGGATATTTATACGTAGTGATAATGTTGATGTGTTCTGTTTACTATGTACCTATTTACACCATCGCTTAGGTTTTCCCAGATGATGAAATGCATGACCTACTATGGTTGAAAATTCAATTAGAAGACATAAAGTGCTAACAACCTAATTGAATGGAATCTTGTTCTCACGAGATGTACACATGCCAAATTATTTACTTAAATTACACCGAATTCACCATGCTTTTAGGAATTGAAAACTTAAGAAGATAAAACACATTTCAGCTTAATATTTTAAATGGTCATTAATACAGAGAAATAATGAGGAAGATAAAAGTTCAGAGTCCAAATAATGGAAACTTTTTTTAAAAGACAGCTAATGTAGGATATGAACTGCTTATGCGAATATGATAAACCTGTGAGTTAAATGACCAAAGATAAATGGAAATATGGAACAAAAAGAAATATGAGCTAAGCACTCACTGGAAACATTTGTCATATTATTTCTATTTGTGACCAATATAGTGGCAAGTAATTAAAAACTGCTACTTCCAGTAGATGAACTCCTCTACCGAAGCAATAATCTCCACAGTGGTTATGAACAAACAGCAGTTTACCTTAATGACTTAAAAAATCAATCAGGTGATTTGTTTGATGTACTACAAGCTCCTTGAAAGTCTGATTGTGTAGATGATTTCATTGCTTTCCGTTTACATAAATTACTTTTTCCCGTTGTCTATGAACCTTTTGACTAGGCATCTATCAGATGGAATGAACGCTGTTGACATATAGAGCACTCAGGAAGCCTGAGTAATGACTTCCCCTGTGGTCTAGAATGACACTAATGCAAGGCTCAGATAAGTATCATATGGGGAGAACTGCCCAGACATATTGAGATTTATCCCTGCTCGTATCCTCCTCAGCATGGACTCATGGGACATCAACACCTGACCCAAGTGGATATTAACCAACATTAAACTTCTTCAAAGCTCTTGGCCTTCAGCTATTGAGCATGTACAACTAACTCCTTTCATTTCACTAATTTTAATAGGCAGCCTTTCTGTGCCACGTGACTTTCCCTGTTCCAGTCTGTCTTGATCCCAGCTCAGTTTCTGTGGTCCTTTTTCATATCCTTACTGGGATTCCTGTTCTCTTTAGTCATTTGGCAAATATTTAGAGCAGTTCTTACATGCAAGGCACTGTTCTAGATTCCATGAAAACAGCAATAAAGAAAACAAGGCTCCTAATAAATCATGACGTATATACTCTGGTGGAGGAAGACAGACATTAATTTATTTAATATAGCCCAATTTATCAATTTTTTACCCATCATTAATGTTTCTTATGTACTGTTTAAGAAATGTCTCCTTATCTCAAGGATATGAAGCTATTGGTTGATATATCCTTCTCAAAGGTTTATAATTTTACCTTTCACACTGAGATCTATAATCCATTTGAAACTCATTATGTTTATGGTATCAGCTAAGTATGGAGATTTATATTTTCCCACATGGATATCCAATTGATCCTGGGAGATTTACTAAAAAGATTATCTTTTTATATTGTATCACAGTGTTACATTTTGTGTAAATCAGATAACTGATTATTACGTGCTAACTTGGTTAAATTGTGCCATGTTAACTGGGTGAAGCTATGAAGTACATTTCCCAGTGGCACATGCCTGATTCCTAGATGCTCAAAAGGCTGAAGCAGGGAAATTGCAAGTTTGAGATTGCAGTTTAGTGAGATTCTGTCTCAAAATTAAAAAAAAATTAGTTAAAAGGGCTGGGGATGTAGTTCAGTGATAGAGCATCCCTTGGTTTAATCCCCAGTACCACACAGAAGCAAAATACTTTTTTTCTCTGAGTGATTTTGCATTACAGTTGGCTAATAGTAGGACTTGCACAGATTTGGAAGAATATAAAGTAGTGATTACTACTCATTGAAGGAGGAGGTCTCAAGTAGATATGGCAATAGGTAAAAGTAGAGATAGTAGTGGGCTCTACTTTACCCTCATTCTTCTCATCTCCATGTAGCTTTCTTCCTAACTACTGCCCAGGTGTTTGGCAGTGCACCCATGGGAGAGGTAGTACATGGAGGCAGCAGTTTGCTGTAGACTTTCCACTAGTTTCCTCTTCATGTTTGCAGCTGGATATACTTGTATTTCAAGTAGCCCTGCAATCTTTAACTTTCTACACATGCTAGTACATCAAAAGAACTGATGACAGTTTCATTCTCTGATCCTCCAAATTCCCTTTTTGGACAGAAGGCACAGATATTGGGAGCAGGTAGTGTGAGTGAGAGATCTTTTTCTGAGTGTGGACTGATAGAAAGTGTTCGTGGATCTGGTTCTGGGCTCTTGTGCCTATACCATTGTTTCAGTCAGCATTCTCACTGCTGTGACCCCAAATATCTGTCAACCACAGGCTAGAGGAAACAAGATTTATTTGCTCACAGTTTTGGAGGTTTTGAAGGTTTCAGTCCATGTTAGGCTGGGTCATGTCTGTGGAGCTCAGAGCATGGCAGCGGGAAGTGGGAAGGGGGATGTGAGCCTATATTTAGTCCCCAAGATCACACCCAGTTTGTCCAGCCACACACTACCCAATAAATTTATTAATACATCAATATATTTATCCACTGATGAGATTAGAACCTTCATCATTCAATTGTATCACCTCTAAACAGTTTTTCATGAGCTCTTCCAGGTAACATTTTGAGTTCTTCCAGGGGACATTCTATATCCAAACTATGATAACCTATGATCAGTTTTTTTCTATTCTTGCATCAATATCATAATATCTTAATCATAGTTTTATACCAAGTCTTGATATCTGACAATATAATTCCAAGCTTTAGTCTCCCTCAAGATTGTATTGTGTCCATTTCTATTTCTATATAAATTTTAGAATCAACTTGTCAATTTCCACAAAAATAATCTTCTGGGACTTTTATAGGGATCACACTGAAACTACAGATTAATTGAGAATTGACATTTTTACAGTAATGCATCTTCTGAACAATGTATAATTTTGAAAGAAATAGAATCAATCTTCCACAAGTAAAGCTATTATAAAAAGTTGGATATTCTATTATTGGACAAAAAGTGATAGAGAACAATATGCTTTCAGGATGCAGGTACCTTTTCAGCTCTCAGATTGCCAAACTAGGGCTCTTTGCCTTGTTTGAGAAGGATATGGCATTTAGTTGGCTTAAAAAATGGAAGTTCCTGCTATTGATCCAGGTTGCTATAATTCCTCAGGATCACAAATTTCTATAAATTCTTTCTGAATAGGTTCTAGGCATCAGCATCTAGGTTCTATGCCTAAGATAACCCTTTGGGAAGAAAAGTGGAGACAAAGCTTCTAGATCTATAAGAGATGAGAATACCTCCATCAGATTTTAATTTGGGGGAGAGGGGAGCATTCTGAGAAGGTGGAACCAATGTTTTCATCTTAGCCGTGAGGATTCATGGATGATGCAGGGACACATTAAGGACTCCCAGTATCTTAGGTCAGAATCTCACACCTCATGCTCCATGAAACCACTGTAGACTCTGACAGGGAGTCGTAACTCCTCCGTTTTTCCTCATTTACTCCACTGCATATATATCCAAACTTATAAAACTCAAATCACTGTGCAAAGCACTAAAGGGAGGGAACGGGGAGGGAATGGGGTGGGATTCGAGGGAGGGCTAATGGGCAATGTGTGCATGTATGATTCTTCTAACCTGACACCTATCAAATGTATAATTACAATGCACCAGTAAATGGATATAAATAAAAAAAGAAGATGGAAAACACATGCTGTTCTTCTGGACTCAGGTTTGATATTCTTTAAAAGAATGATGTGGAAAAAAAAGCAAATTGTCCTTGAGGAAAAAAGGGCGAACTTTCCTTTGAGGAACACTGGAAAAGGCCATAGAAGAAAAGACTACCTTGTGGTTAAAAAAAGAAAGAAGTAGAGGAAGAAAATGAAAATTTACTAGAGAGGTGAGAAAGAAACCACCATGGCCAATCTTGGGTAAAGTATCCCAGAAGGGAGAGGACCCAGGTCTAGTCGCCCATGTAGGTTTTTTCAGGTGCTCCTCTCGAATTTCCTGCATCCAACACTTGCTGCCTATTCCTTCTACTCTGTCCTTATTGGGGACCTAGCAAACCCCAGGTGTGCTCAGCACTCACCACTCCCTCTTCACCCCACTGGACCAGGACTTTTAAGCTGCAAATAAGCGGGCAGTAGGCTTGTTTCCTAGTGCTATTGTTGTGAGGGGACAAGGTGAATAAACTATATAATCTCTGACTAGAAAAGTAGTTGTGGATGGTCCTGTTGTCTTGTCATTTTTATACACTTAGTAAGTAATTTTAATCACTGTGTTAGTAGTGATCTTCCCACTGTAGAATTCCTATTCATTCTTTAGGATCTAGCTCAAATTTTCTCTCTTTTGAGAAGCTTTTCTCAAATCTTTTAACTTCTCTCTCTTATTGTTCCTGTAGTCATTTTCATTCATTCCCATTATACACTTTGTCACAATATTTTATGCTTATTTGTAAATATTTGTTTTGTTCTCTATATCCTTGAGGAACCATCTTATTTATGCTTTTTATTCCCATAAATGGTGCCTGACATACAATAGGATCTTAAAAACTATTGTGAAATGAATCCATCCATGACTCTACAGGATCCAATGCACAATGAATATGTGGGGCTCCTTGTTCAATAATTATTAAGAATTTCAATATAGTAACTGTAGAGCATGTAAATGAGTGTGAGGCCCTCCTGAGTGCAAGGTCTGTGCCAATTGGGTTGTATGTCCATGAGGTTGGCCCTGATGGGAAGTCACTCTTAGATTCAGATAGAGCTTCAATCATATTTTATTGAGCCAGGTGTAGAATTGTTTCTACTCAAGTGTTTGCTTTGTATGTCAGTGGGCATTATAGTGGAACATCATAAACAGCTGCCCTGTAGCTGGGCATAGTGGTGCACGCTTGTAATCCCAGTACTTGGGAGGCTGAGACAGGAGGATTGCAAGTTCGCGGCCAGCCTCAGCTACTTAGTGAGGCCCTGTTTCAAAATAAAGAATAAAATAAGGCTGGGGGTATAGCGTGGAGGTAGAATGCCCCTGGGTTCAATCACCAGTACCACACACACAAAAAAAGAACTGCCCTGTGAAATCCATTGTATCCACACACACACATACATTCATACATTTACATATACGTACATATCACTTTGACCCTATGATGTAACATTACACTGCACTATACTTTTATAAGTATAAAGAAATTGACTTTTTTAATTCAATCATAAATACTCCATTATGTTGTACCAATTGTTATATACTATGTCTTTTTACTTATGATTATTATAATTTTCTTTTTAGTATTAGGATGAAGAAGGATTGTGCTTTCTAACTTGCTATTTATTCATTCGTTCTTTTTTTTTTTTTTTGCAGTACCGGGGATTGAACCCAGGGGCGTTCTACCTCCGCGCTACACCCCCGGCTCTATATTTTTATACTTTATTTTGAAACTATGTCTCACGAAGTTGCGGAGGGCCTCACTAGGTAGAGAGAGAGAGAGAGAGAGAGCTGAGGCTGGCCGCGAACCCGGATCCTCCGGTCTCCGCCTCCCAAAGTACTGGGATTACAAGTGTGTGCCACCACTCCCGGCTTTTATTCATTCTTTAATTCATCAACTATTTACTGTTTATATACTATGTGCTAGATACTTGGCTAAATGTTACTATGTAGTTAAAATAGGACATGAACCATCCTTGAACAAATGTTATGTCTAATGGGAAAGACAGATGTTATAAAAATATTCAGTGAATTCTAACTACTGTAAAAACCGTGACATGACTGTAAAACACGGGGTTCTGAACTTGTCTGGGGAATAAGAAAGTCTTCCCTGAAGACATGACAGTTTAGCTGGGCCCTGAGCTGAATAAGAAATAATGTTAGTAGATCAGAGATGGAGAGGAAGCATTGAGGTGGGTAGAAGAAGCATAGAGCATGGAAGGAATCAGCAAAATAGAAATTGAAGGCAGAAGAAACCGAATTTCACATTAAAGGAAGTGGAAGGAAAGAATAAAATGATAATGAGAATCCTTGAGAAGAAAATAGATGGTAAGGTGGGGAATTAATAAGGTAAAATGTGACAATGGAGATGAAATAGAATTTTGGGAAACAGAGCAGATGTGGACATTAAAAGTATCTATGAGAGGCTGTAGGAGCCAAGTCAGGCTCATGAATATAGAAAGCCTCTGGGGAAGAAACTAAAGATGTGAGAAGAGAATAAAAACTAATTTTGGAGCAAGCATTGCTATTCACCATTGCTATGCTATTTTCCTATTGTAACTGTACCAAATGTAGTACTGTAAAAACAACATGAATTTACTACCTTAAAGTCTGGAGGTCAGAAATCTGCAATGGTTCTCACAGGGCTAAAGTCAAGATGTCGGTAGAATGAATTCTTTCTAGAGGCTTGAGGGGAGAATCTGTTTCTTTGCCTTTTCCAGCTTCTAGAGACTGCCTGCATTCCTGGCTCCTGGTCCCCAGTTAGCAACTGTATGGCCCGGCCTCTGCATCTCCTCTATTTCTTCTGCTTTTTTCACTTATAAAGAATTTTATGTGATATTATTAGGCCACCTGAATAATCCAGGATGCAATCATATCTCAGAATCCTTAATCACATCTACAAAGTCCCTTTTGCCCTGGAAAATAACATATTCATGGGTTCCAGGTATTTGGGCATCCCCGGGGTCAGGGATATTAGTCTGCTCACTACAATTTCTGAGCAGGATTTAGGTGTTTATCTTTTTTAAAAGATAATTGACTTTAGTCAATTTGGTTATATTTTTAGATAGAATGTTCTGCTATATCTCAAAAAGAAGATAGGAAAAGCTTGAAAATATAACAAATTTAAGAAAAAAATATTTAAGAAAAAAATGAATAGTTCTTTATATTTGGAGATCAAGAAACCCAATCTGAAATCATGGCTATACCATTTACTACCTGTATGGCCATAGGGCATTATTAAAGCTCTCTGAATTTCAGTTTTCACATTTAATAATAATAATAATAATAATATAATATAAGGCCTAATGTCAAGATTCACTATTATGCGCTGCCTTGACATCTGGTGAAATTGGAAGGGCTTTCTGTCCTAACCTTGCGTTCCCCTCCCTACTTTGCTACTATGGATGAGGGCCCCCAGCCAAACAAACTTCCCTGTCAAATGACCAAGTGCTGTTCCTACTTCAGTTTCAGTTTCCTACCAGCTCACAGGATTATTCAAATAAACCAAATACAACCTCTTAGGGAACCACAGATACCTTTCCCCTTTGTTATTACAAAGCTTACCTCTCATAGTCCTTGGTTGTCTACCTGCTCCTGAGTACCACCCCTATGTGGTCCTATGTGGCATGTGAACTTTTTATCCCCTGAGCTATGAGGAAATGTGACTAATAAACCACTGTCTATATCCTCTGTCCAGAGCTGGGTGCTCGGTGTCCAGCCCTCCTCATAACCCTAGGATTGAAATCCCTTCCTCATCCACAGAATGAAAAAAAAAAGGTGATTAAAACAAATAGCAAGTTCATAGGGATATTTTTAAAAGTACATTAAGCTCTTAGAAAGAACTTGTCAAAATCCTACTATACAAACAATCTCTATGAGTGGTAGCCTATTATTATTATTATTATTGTTGTTGTTGTTTTTATTATTATTATGGCAAAAGTATCATTATTATTATATTTTAAAATTCCAATTCTCTACACTTGGTAAAAGTTGAAATTATGTGCTTTTCTATTGATTCATATAACAGTACTCTAAAGAAAAGAGAAAATCAGGTTCTTATGAAGACATGCTGGGTGAGAAAAGTGCAATTTGGAATTTATTAGCATAAAGACTAGTCAGTAATTTTCTACCCTGAGGTGTTTATCCAGTAAAACCATATTTTAATGCAGAGGCAGTTGGAGACAGGTATGGTGGCACACACCTGTAATCTCAGTTACTCAGAAGGCTGAGCCAGGAGGATCACAAGTTCAAGGTCAGCCTGGGGAACCTAGTTAGGTCTGTCTTAAAACAAAAATAAAAAAGACTGGGGATGTAGCTCAGAGGTAGAGTGCTTGCTGAGCATGTACAAGCCCTGGGTTCAAGTCCCTAGTACCACCAAAAAAATAAATAAGTATGAAAAGAAGGAAAGAAAGAGAAAAGAGACAGCAAAGAAAGTCATTTTTGTCAGAGAATTAATACCTCTCACTTACTGTACATAAACAGGCTTCAGATCTAGACAAACAGCTATGCACCTTTGATTTGTGTAAAGAAATAAATGGTTCCTTTGGTGGATGGCAGGCCCTTCATAAAGATTTGATGAAGGAAACAGTTCAATTAACATTATGTACATATATGGAATTATCAGTACCAATCTCAATAACAAGTACAGGGAAGGGGAGGGAGTGGAGTGGGATCCGGAGGGAAAACACTGAGTGCTGTTGGGAGTATGTTTCCATCACTCTGAACCTCATTATGATGTATAATAACAATGCACCAATAAAAGCATACTAAGGAAGTACAGCAAAATTCAATAACCTTATGTAAATGGGAAGATAAATGAAATGATTTGGGGGACTTTTTCTGTCCTTCATTAATGGGTGTCTGAAACATGGCATCAGCATTTTCTCATACGAGGTGGTTCTGAATTTAAGTGCTGTTCATGGACCAAATCTCAGAAAATGAATTTCGAAGACAAAGCATTGATTAAACCCAAAAGGACATGGCAGACATCAGGAGAAAATCTGTTACTAGGATGTTTATGAAAAACATTTTCTTAAGCACCTGATGCTATTGGCAAAGAAATTGTTCACGGTTATAGGGTACCCAACAGAGCTCTCCAGAGTACAAAATGAATAAGCAAAGCTCCAGTTTATGCTTGTAATTGTGTCCTGATTGGTGCACACTCTTTTATGTTCTGTTTCATTTGTGCGAGCATTCTTTGCAGAATATTCCATCAAGCTTGCTGTGGCACAAACCTACTTCCCTTTCAGAGCGCAGAGAACTATGCTCCCTCTCTATGTTCTGCAGCATAGGAAGCCTCCAGGATTCATTTCTTACCCTCAGACCACATTTAAAGAAAGCCTGTCACATCCTAGCCAAGGAAATCTGCAGTGGCAGCCTTCTCAGACTTACCTACATGGAGAAATGTTGTAAGAAAATGGCAGATAGAGAGAGCAAAGTCAGTTCTTTTTTCCTGGTACTGAGAATTGAACCCGGGGGCATTCTACCTCTGAGCTGCACCCCAGCCCCATTTTATCTTTTTATTTTGAAAAAGGGTCTCACTAAGTTGCTAAGAGTCACCGTTCTACCAATCCAATTTGACTGACAGAGAAAGTACTTCTTAAATATTTGTTTGAATAAGATTCAATCTACATGTCGGATATAATGGTAGGTATTTATAGAATAACCTTACCTAATGTGTATAAGAAATTCCTGACATGGATGCTCATTTACAAGTCAGAAAAGTGAGGCTCAGAGACTGAAGGGACTTGTCTAAAATCAGAGTGGTGGGGTGGAATAAAATTTAGATTTCCAGTTTTCTTTCTAAAGTTATGCATTGAGAGTAGATTGCTCTCGTGAATGCAGAATACTGGTTGGAGATGGCAGAGAGGCACATGGAAAAAGGAAAAAGTATGGTACCATGTGCCTTTGAAAAAGTGGTTTAATTTCAGTGGAGAGCAAAAAGTATAAGAGGCTTGTTTTCTCTTCCTGGTTTCTTGAATGCACTCAGCTCTTCAGCTGGGAAGGCTGTCCCTCTCACTCCCCCTGACCTGCTGAATCCCAGCAGGGCCAGTTATTCAAAACGGAATGCTGATGAGGAGAGCAGTCTCTGTCCACCAGAGCTGATTCACGAGACCTTTCCCAAAGAGGAATTACCTGTACTTATTTCCTTGATGACATAATGCCATCTGTTTTCTGGGCCAGTCAAGTATAAACAAGTTTAATTTCTTACTCTCTTTGTCACCATGGGCCCCAAAAGTTTATGTATGGAATGATTGAAAAGAACATTCTCAAAATTAAAGATGTCTTTTTAGTGAAGTGACTAATTGAAAATGGAGAACAAAGCTTTCAGAATGAAGAATTTTAGAATAAATCATCATTAACCATACATGACATGTTGTACACCAACTAAGTTCTGATGCTCAATTAATCACCTAATTAGGTTTAAAATCCATCTAAATAGATGGCTTCAATCATTCGCCCACCTGCTTACCTTTATTACTCCTATTTGAACATTGAATACAATTGAAGGCTTATCATTGCAGAGCTCTGTGGTCTAAAGAAATGCTTGCTGGATGAGTGACCTATTTGGGTGACCAGTGAATCTATGTCTGTTGAGACCCACATTTCACAGTGAGTTGTATATGCTTCTAACAGTGTTCTGTGGGAAAAGCGTCTTTCTGTGAAAACTCTCATGCTATGGTTCTTGAGATGAAAAACCCTCCCTAATTGCCTTATATGATTATATGGTGGAACAGGAATAAACAGACAATACATGAAAACCATTTCCTATGGAGGTGTGTTACTCTCTATGGCTAGAGGGTGTCATATAATACATTCATATAATATATGCCATTAATAATAAGACATACACTTTTTAATATTTTTATCATTCTTGGAAGTGCAACAGTTAATGGTGGTGTCATCTTTACTTTCCAGAGTATTTCTTTCCTAGCGGTACATAAAATAATGGCATGTCTTATAAATAGTGGCATGGGAGATTCAACGAAATATATATTGCTCTTTTGGCCACTTTAAATGGATTTCTCAAGGTAACTACTCTATCTGAATAAGCTTACTTACTAGGTAAATATTTATTCTCTCACTCCTTCATTTCAGTACATATAATTGACACCAGGAAAATAAGGCAAGAAAATTTCTGAGGACCTCGGTAAGTTGCTGAGACTGGCCTCAAACTTGCAATCCTCCTATCTCAGCCTCCAAGTACTGGGATTACAGGCATGCCCACCATGCCTGGCTGCTCTATGCTTCTTAATAAATACGTATTTAAAGGCCCTTTATATCCACATGCCCAGAAAGTACATTCATGTGGCTTTTTTTCTTGTGTTTCCTCTCTGTATTTCTCATCTCAGAAATGAGTAATGCATGTGTGTGGATTCCTCAGCTCCTGCTGTTGACTGTATGATTGTACAGTGCAACCCCCCCCCCCAAATTTGAAACCCGAAGCAGCAAATCTGGAGTTGAGTATGTACAAGGACCAAAGCAGAGAGAGGACAGGATGAAGCTGCAGGCCGCTGACCTGTGGGAACAGGCCCGATGTTGCCCATCACTCTTTATTTGGAGGCCAGTAATTACTTCATAAATAGTTCCTGAAGTTATGTTGAATAGCATCTTAATAGCATGTAGTCAAGGAAGGGGAAATAGATAAATGTGATGTGTTAGTTGGCTTTCCATTAATGTAACAAAATACCCGAGATAATAAACTTATGAAGGGAGAAAGTTTCTTTTGACTCACAGTTTTGGAGATTTCAGTCCATGATTGGTTGACCCTATTGCTTTTGGGCCTGTGGGAGGCAATGCATTATGGCAGGAGTGCATGGCACAGAAAGTCTATTCACATCATGGCCAGGAACAAAAGAGCAAAAGAGGAAGAGACTATGGCCCTACAATCCCCTTCAAGGGCACACTCCCAGTGATCCAAGACCTTCCACTAGGTCCCACCTCTTGAAGTTTCTACCACTTCCCAATAGTGCCAAGCTGTGCACCACACCTTTAACCCATGGGCCTTTGGGGACACTCCAGATCCAAACTCCAGCATATGGTAGAGTGCAAAACATTATAGTGTGCTCAAGAGTAAATACAGGGTACAGTGTGGACTCGTAGGAACTCAGTATAATTCTTCCAATTACCCTCTTTGGTACATTTGTAATTTTATAAAATGTAATTGTTTTTAGTTCCCTACTTAGTGGTGATAGAGTTTTTCCCTTTTCTTTTGAAGAGGGGTAAGGGCTCACTGACTCACTGACTTACTGTGAGTTTCAGATTTTATTGCCTAAGATCATGGAAGGGAGTATTGATTGATTGATTGATTGATTGGTACTGGGGATTGAACACATGGGTGCTCTACCACTGAGCTACATCTCCAGCCATTTTCATTTTTTATTTTGAGACAGGATCTTACTAAATTGGTCTCAAGCTTGTGATCCTCCTGTCTCAGTCTCCCGAGTCACTAGGATTACCACCAGGCTGGCCATGGTGTTTATTAACAATGAAGATTTCCATGAGATTCTGGTCCAGGAACTTGTGTTCTAATAAACTGCTCTTCACTCCAGATGGTTCTGATGTTTAAGACAGTTTTTCATCCACCCTTTGAGAGACCCCGGGCTGGACAGAGAAAGCTAACACTAGAACTAATTATAGTAAGAAGAATATGCCATTTCACTTGCTTGCTATCTGTTTAAACATAAAAATTCTGATTCATTTAGATGGAATGCTCAAATGATTGAGAATTTAGCCTGTACTAAACAGATAGAGGATGTTTCCTGCTTACAGCAATTTCTATAAATCAGGAAAACAATTGATAATTGTTTTAAAATTCTCCAAAATTTTTTATGGTGAAGCCAGTATTTTGTTAGACTTTTTTCTGCATTAATGAAATAAGATAAGAGTGGTAAATGGAGATGCTAGTGGGTTGATATAATCTTTGGGGGTGAGGGAAAAAACAAAGGGCAGTGTTATAGGCAGAACTAGAGCACCCAATTATATGCTTTTTTTCATTTCCCTTATGCTAACCCAATTCTGTGCAGTTGTAGAAACTGCCATTGTAAAGTGAGCTAGATTGCAACGAAGACAGCTTAGATAATAAAGAATAAGTCTACTACCCAGGCCAAGGATTTGAGATGAGTCTCAAATTTCACTTACTTTAATTGGAAATATTTTGTTTCCATCTACTGTCAGGATTCAACAATTGTATCTCAGGTAGCTGTAGAAGAACCAAAGAATATTTTTGACCTCTGTAAGTTTGTTATTTTCCAAGTTATTAGTTGTGAGAACTTTTTTTCTACAAGCTTCAAGGTTATGAATGAGATATAAGGGCTGAATATTTTACTTGAATATATATGACACTTGCTTTTACATCCTGGTTAAGGCACCATAAAAATAAACAACCAAAAATGTACTGTTGACAACTGCCAACTGTAGTTAACAAATATTGCTTGTATTAATTGGTTAAATGGACAAGATTCTGGGGTGTCTCTTTGACTAGCATGTAAATATGGAACAACTACTTAATTGAATACATGTTTTCTATTAACTGTCAGCAGTTTGGGAATATGTAAGAACCAACAAAGGTGACTTTATTCTGATAAAGATACTCCATATGCACATTCCAAAGACAAGTGTGACTCTGTGTTGCTGTGCTCAGTTGGTGACTATATGGTGAATGCTCACAAGTCTCCTGTATGTGTTGATACAAGGAAACTTCTATGATGTATGGAAGGAAATGCCAGGGACGTTTCTCATTAGCATCCACTTACTGCTTATACTCATTGATTCCTTTACCTTAATATCTAAAGCTAATATCTCCATTTGGATTATTCAGACTTTCTTAAGTATAGATGCATTTTTTTTTTACAAATGTCATTTGCTTGTACTCCTTTTACTATTGCTTATTTTTCTAGCTATTTTTGTTTAAATAGGTGTTTGGTCTTTTCCAAGTAGGGTCTTCCCAGTTTGACTACTTTTATTCACGGAGGTGATATAAGTGGGTTTTAATCTCCTGGGCAACCGTGTACAATTTTTAGCAGGCTGACTGAAGAAGTCTCTGGTGGTCCATTATTACTGAGGTGATTTATGAGAGTTTGCAGGCTTCCTATGACAGGTGCTTTTGGGGAACTTGGGCTGTTACCAAAAATTAATAAAGGGGTTTAGGGATTTCCTTACATTTACAATCACATATTTTCTCTTCATTTCTAGTTTTCTTTTTATACCTATAAATTTCATTTTGCTTCTTATGAAGAGGTAGTTTAATAATGTCCTTCTTCAATCTAAGTTAACACTTGCAAAGAATATTCTACAAAACCAGGGAGCCCCTAGCTGAGACTTTCAGTGATAGAGAACATTTTCTTTTAATAGACTGGTTCTTGTTTCTGTGATGTTTTCCTTAAATTTTTTGATGAGTCAACAGGCTCATTCTCTGAATGAATGAACAAAGGTCCCTTATAGAAATAATCATTTTCTTTGAATTAAACTCTCAGTTTGCAACTCCCATTTTCTGCTAAAAGATTTACATCACTTAAATTTTTGTACACTGATAAATATAATCAATCAACAGAGAACATACTCTGAGGAATTAATTGTTGTCAGTTGATGTATTTAATGGGACATCACACTTCATTAACTTAGCCAACTCATTAAGCCTAATCAGATATGTAAAAGAAAAAGTAAATGATCAAAGTTAAAAAATAAAGTCTGGACTTTAGAAAGTCTTCATTTTTAAGGCAGAGCATTGAGTTCCATAAAAGTGGCTTGTTTATTCTTGATTCTTTTTATAAGGTCTTATTCTATGCCAAGAAATTATGTAGGGCTTTTCTTCATTTGTGATATGCAAACCATGTACTAGTAAAAAGGATTAGGGAAAAAAGTACTATGCTTTATGCCAATGGTTCATATGATATATAATACTTCTATTATGAAACTATTTATGATCTAGCAAAGGCAATTTGAAATGTTGAAACCCATGGAAAGTTGCAGATTTCTTCCTTGGATGCAGATATGTCAAGTTAATATATAGCTCCAAAAGTTTATGCAATTCTTTTTGCTTTTTTACATTCATTTCAGTCAATACCATTTTGGTTTCACTATGTATTTTACTTGATTTTTTTTAGGATCTTTTAAGAGAAACTGCTGTAGCACACCTTTCAAAAACAGGGAATTACTACCGTGCAGTAGCAGAGCCAACCTAAATCTCAATTAGCTAGACAGTAGTTTCAAACTGCTGGCCTCCAGTGAGCTGTGCTTTCCATGTAATGGGACAGGGGGAAGTGAGACAGGCAAATGGGAGCAGAGATTCCTGAATGTTCATTTCTAATGTCTTTCATCCATGGCTGGTCAGACATGTCTGTTTGCAGGAGAATAGCCACAATGGGGTGTTGCTCAGTCTCAAAGCTGTCCCATTTGTCTGAACCCTATGATTCCTTAATGGGTCTTTTCATGCACACTAATTTGAGAAGCAACAATTTTGCCTCCACCAAGCTCTTCTGGCTCTACTAGTGTTTTGACTGTCAGGCTGTTCTGGAAAATGTGATTTCCTGGTTTGTTTTTGTTTTTCATATCACAACTGGGGAGGGAAGATATTTGAAGGAAAGTGCAGTCTGTGACTATCAGAGATTACGCTGAGTGCCCCCCTCCCATGGATTCTCATTAGAGACAATAAGAAAGAGTTAGAGGGGACCTCAGTGATTATCTAGTTTAATGGCATCATATTCCAAATGGGGAAACCAAAGGCCGTGGAGGTGAAGTAGCCTGTTGAAAATTTCATAAGAGGTAGTAGCCTGTTATCTGATTCTTCTAGCACGAGCCTCTTTTATTATTCCATACAACTTTGATGATAAAGCTTTCATTTACTGAGCACAACAAATATTTGCAATTCCATGTTGGAGAAAGCCATATAAAAACAGATTTCTCAGAGTATGGTGGTATGTTTAATTTGGTATTCCCTACTACCTCACTGTCAAAAGATATTTAATCTAGAGTGCATTTGATTATTAAGAGGGTAGAAAAGATGTCTTTTCTCTAATAGTTCTGACTTTATTTTTATCATAAATTTATCAAGTGCCTATTATCAACAAAGTACTATAATAAATGCTGGGGAGATAAAAATGATGAATCAGACCCCACCCTGGCATCCTGGACTTATAGTTTGTGTTAATCTTTCAGTGCCAGTGTGCTTCAGTGCTGCTGGAAGAGACTCTCAATCTCAATTAGCTAGGCAGCAAATACTCAAGCATAGAAGAAGGAATGGCAATACATTTAAGTTGTATTCTGTAAACTGCCTGGGGATTTACAAATCCTCAGTTTTCTGCTGATATGGAACACTCTTTTTTCCCTCTGAGAAACAGTGTATATTCTCCTGTGGGCATCTTGAAGTATTTGTCATTTTCAATGAATCTTTCTACAATTTTCACATAGAATTTTCTTATCTTCCCATGAATTTTTCCTTCCATTGATTTTGATAGTTTCCATATTCCCTCTCCAAGTTCTTTGACATATCACATTTACTTCTCTTCCTAAGTTATACAAGTCTCTTGTTTAGTTGAAGATTTTATCTTTCTATTTACAAATTTCTTTCCTTAGTTTCTAAAAGTATGCTTTGTGACAGCTATGCCTTTGAGAATTCAAATGATATCTTTTAGAGTTTTGCATGTTTCAATTGCACTTCCAGTTATTTTGTCTGTCTATTTTAGTTGTAGCCTTTAAAATGTTTTTATAGTCATCGAATGCTCATATTCAGTATAGCGTCACTGATTTCTAGTGAATAGTGCTGCTGTTTCTTCCCTTTAAATAAAACATCATTTCTCACCTTCTGTTAATTTTGTTGTCAGAAAGAGGACCTATAGTGATTTAGATGGTGTTAAGATGATACACAGTATAAAGATGCGATATAAACTGAAAGTGTATCTCTATCACCTCAGCCAAGAGCTAAGAGCTGTTTTGAAATGCAGCATGTTGCTGCTTTCAGTGTATCTCAGAGGATGAAACTGAGTATCTATGTCGTTACTCTTTGTATTCTCTATTATCTATCTGTCTGCATAGAAATTTGTCTACCTAGTTATCTGTTTGTCTATCTATGGCTGTATCTATGACATTACAATCCTAACACAAAAAAGGTCTGCAAACAAGAGTTCATTTTGAAAATAATTCCAGTGGGGAAAGTTACAAAGAATAATACAGCAAAAATCTATACTCCCTACACAAAATTGATACCTGCAAATATGCTGCTTATATTGCTATATTTTCTTCCATATTTAAAACAAAAAATATGAGAAAGAAAGTGTTTTTAAACAATTATCTCCAATTCTATTCCCCCTCCCTGTTTTCCTGAGAAGTAGCTACTATCATGAGTTTGGTATGCATATTCCTTATCTTTTATTTTCTTTTAAAGAATTATGAAATATTTGTCATGAATAAAATGAGGGATTTAAATTATAAAGAAGAATAGTACAACAATCATTCATATTTTCCCCACCCAACTTAAGAAACAGAACATGACAAGTACTCTTGATACTTTCTGTGTTCCTCTGACACCCACCCCTCTGCCTACCCCTCAGTTTAGGTAATCGGTCCTGAGAAAATTGTATTTATCATTCCATTGCTTGTTGTTTCTTGTTTTACCACATATATGTGCATATTGGAATAATATATTATTAAACTTTGCCTTAATTGGTTTTGCAAAACTTATATTATCCTGTAGCATGTATTTTATGGCAACCTTATATTTCAAAAGTTATGTTCTCAGTGACATCAGCAAGATGGTAGAGTAGGAGGTCTCTGCTTTCATCTCCCAACAAAAAGCAGCAATTAGACAGCTATTCATGATTACTATGCACCAAAAAAGTATAAGAAAATAGCCTAGGGAGGGCTCAAGGGTCCAGTTAAAAATCTGCAGCAACACAATGGAGCAAACGATCAAAGAAACCCCAGAGAATAACTTTGCAGGAAGGACAGCAGTGCAGATGAACATATCTGAGACATCTGGAGATGGCTGGGAGAAAAGAGGAAGGGCAGGAGCTACGTGTCAGCTAAGCAGTGTGTGCCATTGCAGTCCCCTGTGGCCTGCTCTGCAGAGGATATCACCTTTTGCCATTGAGGTAACCAACAGCCATCCCCTGTGAAAATGCCCGGAGAGGGAGATGCTGTTGTGGAATTCTTCCACAAGAAGGTGTTGCTGTTGTGTCACCCTGGAACCAAGGCTGCTACCCTTCCTAGCCCTGCATCCCAGACCCTGAAGCTTTGATCACACCACATATGCCTGCACTTTGTACCTGGCTCAGTGTGTGCCTGTGTCCCAGACCTCAGCTCTATGGCTTTACCTAGCTGCCCAAATGCTGGAGTCACTGCTGCTGTAGATTTCTGCTCAGGGCCTTGGAGCCTGGTTGACCTATCCACACCCACACTATCAGCTTCGGCTCCCCTGCCACTCTGTGAGCTCCTGCATCTCTGACATCTGCACTACCACTACAGAGAGCCTGCCTTCTCTCTAGGTTATGAACTCCAGAGTCATACCTCCATTGTTTCTTGCATGTCCGTACTCCATATCTGTATCCATGGCCACACCACATGTACCTGTGCCTCACACAACAAAGCCATTTTTATTATAGGATAGTCTGAACTGCAGGCCTCAAAGTCGTAGTCTCTACACATGCCTAGGACTGCATTGCCAGAGTGAGCTGGACCATGCCCCAGACCCTGGAGCTGCTGCAGCTCTGGGAGTGCCTCTGCTCTAGACTCTGACTCTCTAGCTGCTCCACAAGCACCCACACCTTACACACCAGTGCCAACCATCAGTGAGGGTGCCTATGCCCTGGACAGCAGTGCCACACTGGATGCCAGAGCCAGTCCCTCCACATATGCCTCTGCACTGACACTGGCTCCGTGGCTGCTCCACTGGCACTGTGAGTGTGCCTGCAAACCACACCTGGCACCCAGTGATGTCCTTGGCCATGATTTCTCCAGTGGAGAAAAAGAAACCAGGAGCACCTTAGAAGTCTTTGCTACTAAGAACCCCAGCAGCCCTTGCCACTGTTGGGCTGCTCACGGCCTTGGCTACTGAGGACCCCTGTAGTCTTTGCCATGTTGGCCTCAGCTGAGAGAGCTGCATGGTGAGTAGGCTGCTATGCCTTCATCAGAGCTAGAATTGCCACACTCCACCCCACTGGCATTCTCACACCTAGCCATAAAGAAAGAAAGGTCTTTCCCCACTGAAGCCAGTCAGTAAAGTCTGGGAAAGGTGACTGCTCCATCAAAAAAGCAGACATCAATGAAGGCAGTAAGAAACATGAAAAAACCAGGAAAACATATCACCACTGAAGGAAAACAGTTTTCCAATAACTGATATCAAAGAAATGAACATTTATGAAATTTCCTGGAAAAAAATTCAAAATACTTGCTTTAAGTAAACTCAGTAAATTATAAGGGAACACAGTGAGATGATTCAAGGAATATCAGGAAAACAATTCATGAAGAAAATGAGCAGTTTAACAGAGATTGAAAGCAAAACAACAACAAAGAAAGAACCAAACAGAAATGAAAAAATGCAATAGAGTCAACCACAGAATTGACCAAGTAGAAGGAAGAATCTGTGAACTTGAAGGCAGGTTATTTGAAAATATCTAGTCAGAGGAGACAAAAGAAAAACAATTTGAAAAAAGAAAAAAATTATTAAGAATTTATGGGACAGCATCAAGAGAGTTAACTTTCACATTACAGAATTTTCAGAAGTAGGGAAGGGGGAGAGAGAGAGAAAGCGAAAAAGAGAAAGGTACAAAAGCTTATTTAAAAATAATGACTATTTTCCAAGTCTGGGGAAATAGTAATGTAAACATCCAGGTTCAGGAAGCTGAAACATCTCTAAGCAGATTCAACTTATTAAAGACTACATCAAGATATAATAAACAAAAACATCAAAGATAAGCAAAAAATCTTGAAAGCAACAGAGAAAAGGAGATAATCTCATACGTGGAACCCATTTTAAAGCTATTAGTGGATTTCTCATCAGATACTTCGCAAAGGGAGTCATCCGATTACATCAAAAGGATGTAATCAAATGACTAAAAAAAAATACCCACCAATCAAGATTCTTTACTTGGCAAAGTTGTCCTTCAGAAATGGATAAAGATTTTCCCAAACAAAAGTTGAGTCAGTTCATCACCACTAAACACCTTACATGAAACGTTAAAGGGAGTTATTCAAGCTAAATGAAAGGACACTAGTGAACAACATAAAAATATATGAACATACATCAGGGGTTCTGTCGTGGGCCAACTATGGTTGCAGGGGAGGTTTTGGCAGTGAGATCCCCAGCAAAAAGAATGATCACAGAGTTGCCATTCAGAAGAGAACAAACAGCAACTTTATTCACATACTCATTCCTTAAATAGGCTTCTGGGTAAATGGCTCATCCATGCCAGCGTGACATGTGCATGTGCATTACAGTTTGCCTAGTCATGCTTACGTGACTATACACACATCTGCGACTCGGGGTTCCTCCAAGCTTCCAGCTACCTTCAAACTATGGGACATTCCTACTATTACTTACCTAAGGGGGCCTGCCCTGTGCAGCAAGGTCTATCTTTTAAAAGCTACACTTCCACAGTGTGTCCACCACCTCTTCCAATGAGGGGCCAAGGCCTTCAGCTTCTCCTTAAGGAGTCTTTTAAAGTGTACATTCTGGCTCTTTGGGGCTGGTAGGGAACATGCAGTTACCACTGTATGTCATTGTTCTTATCCCAGGGCTGTACCTGTGGCCTGTAAAATGAGTACCTCTGTCACTTTCCACTACCAAGGGCCAACCATAGGCCCCTGACAGTTGTTCAAGGGTGGCTACAGTATGTCATTGGTTGGCCTGTGCTACAGGGTAGGAAAAACCCAAACCTCTGGCCTTATCCACAGCTGTCAGAATACACCGGAGCCCCTGATCCATCAGCAGTGGGCCACTCTAATCAACCTGCCATTCCTGTAAAGGTTGAGTACATTGGGGAACCTGTCCCAGGGTTGTAGGAACCCTCTATCTTTGTGGGTGGTGTTCTGTACACCAAGGACACTGTTGTACAGCATCTTACGCTTGAGTATGAGTAAGAGGCAATCCCTACTGCTGGACTACGAGCCCCCATGGTGTGGGTTTCTACATGTCCTAGCTTTTTATGTAACGATAGTGCTACTGACAAGGGCTCTGAGGGTAGTCAGAAAGCCTGAACTTTCACTAAAGCATCAGCAGCATCATTACTGGGGGCCTGCCAAAGCCTATGCCCTGGAACATGATGTAGAGTAGCTCCTTCCCAGAGGCCCTGTTTCCACAGATCCTCCCACATGTCCTTGCCTCACAATGGGCGGTGCCCAATCAACCAGACTTGTACTGCCCATCAGAGCAGCCACAAGATTAGTCCTTGGTAGACTTCCCAGTTGTCTGTACAGACATGCAATGGCCCAGTCTCCTTCATGAGAACTAACTAGACAGCCTGGAGCTTGGGCCATTGGCTGGGGTATCCCTTTCTAGTCTTATACCAAAACATTTTCATAGTGGGCCATAAGGCCACAGCTGCCCACATGGGCAGTTGCCCATGATAGAAGTCATCAGTATATCACACTTCTGCAGGTATAGGGGCTCTTCCCTTCTTATAGGGACTTAGGGTGTCTCACATTTCTGTTGGTTCTGATACCACACTTCCACGGGTATTGGGGCTTTCCCTTTCTCAATGGGTTTTGGGGCATCTCCCCATCTCCCACTTCCGTGGGTTCTGAGGGGTCTGTTGCCTGGAAATGTGTTGAGAGCCATCTTAGAAACACATACTGAGATGAATATTTTGGACTAGCTCAAGCTGAGTGCATAATACTGGCTGGGTGGGATTTGTCTGCAAGTGGAAAAATTCCAAGGGGCCTGATGGAATCGATGAGTGTGGTCTTTGATGTCTTCTCCACCCAGTATGTTTAACCCTTCCTTCTTCTAAGCTTGTCACATGACTGCTTCACCATCTTCCCTTATCTTAACCCATGACAAATTAGTGTCTTCTGTGTTTAATCACCTTTTATGATACCTTGTTTAAAGTTTCTATAAAATAAAAGTGCTGACTGCAAGGAGGACAGATTTGAGCTGCCTCCTCTCCAGCCACCTCAACTATCAAATATCAAATATTAAATATAATAATAATTTTATCTAAATTATCATATCTGACTCCGAGTTCTTTCATGCAAGAGGCTTTTGTGTGAGAGATTTCTAATCAACAGCAGTTTTCCGTGGTAAGACTACGGAACAAGTAGCTACGCTATAGAAATGCACTGGTCCCAACAAAGCTTTTCCTTACTCATAGAGACTTGGGGCATCTCCCACTTCAGTGGGCTCTGGGGGGCTCTTGCTCAGAACTGTATTGACCCCAGCAGAGTATGTAGCTGTTCAGACAAAGTGATACTAGAAAACCATGCTTGTTGCTCTAAGTATGTGTCCCACTTTGTCAGAGTGGGTGTTTGGGCTATCCCTGTCCAGGGGGTCCAAATCCAGGACCTCAACCAACCTTCTATAGGGTAGGTGGTCTGCACCATCACTGACCCAGTACCTGTAATGACTTTACAATCTAAGAGGGCAGCATATATGGCCACTAACTGTTTCTCAATGAGAGTATATTGCCTCTACCACTTTCCATAGCTATGACTAAAATTCAATTAGTGTATACCAAAACCCCAAAAGACCAAGATACATCTGTAACTGTTTGACCATTCCTAGCCAAGGATACACTTGTATTTTCTCTATCACTGTTTTGAGTATCATCTATTTGACCATTCCTGGTCTATCACTGCTTTGGTTATCACCTTTATCTTACTTGACCAGATAGCTTTCAAGAATTTGACAGAATACACAGGTCCCTGGACCTTGTTCTCATTGACAGTTCACCCCCATTCCTGGAGAGTGTCTCAGAGGCTTCATACAGCTGCTTTTATCTCTGCAGGAAAATCAGAGGTTAGCATAATGTCATTAATATAATGGTACAACTGTACAGTCTCAGGCTTTTGCCAAGAGACCAAATCCTATGCCAACAAACTGTGGCACAAAGTGGGACTATGCATATATCCCTGGGGCAATACCAAAAAGGTCCATTGGCACCCTTCCCAGGTGAAAGCAAATTGTTCTTGGCTTTCCAGAGTAATGTCAATGGAGAAAAAGGCATCTGCCAACTCTACAATGTAATGGAACTGTCCCAGTTCGTGTGAGACAGATGATCCATCAGTTCTGATATATTGGGTACTGCTGCAGGCAAGGGCGGTGTCACTTCTTTTTAACTTCCAATTGTCTACTGTCATGCACCAGGAACTGTCATTTTTTTTTTGCACTGGCCCCACAGGAGAGTTGAATGGGCTATGAGTTGGGCAAATCACACTTGCTTCTTCTAGTGTCTTCAGTGTCATTTGTCCAGTTTCCTCATGCCCCCTGGTAACTTGTACTGCTGTACAGTCACAATTCTTATGGCTTGGGGGAGATGTAAGGGAGCATGATGGGGATGTCCTCCAGTAATAGTCTTTACTACTCTCCCATAGATGGAATTCTCTAATAGTTTTATGCAGTCAATCCCTATAACATGTCCACCCCCAGGATATACTCAGTTATGGAGGATATGGATGCTGTATGCTCCTCTATCAATTAGTGACAGAACGTATTGCAATTTGTGGGGCATGGGGCAGAGGGGAACAGTAGGTAGTCAATTTAGCATGTAGCAGCCGGTTCCTCCACTAACCAGGTATCCTAACCGAGTCTGTAGTCTAGCTGCCCACCAGTTGCCACCATCATGGCGGTTTGCAGTGTGTGCCTGTGCCATCCACCAGCATCTTGACTGGCCCCATGTTGCCTTCTGGGTCCATGCAGCCTCGCTGAGCCCACCAAAATTGAACTTGTGTGGCCCAGGACTGCCATGATGGTCTTCCTGGGACTGAGCCAGCATCCATGCCCCCAGAGTCCTCACCTCCACCTGCTGCAGCCATAATGTTCTGCCCAGCTCATGAAGCTGCCAATACATGCTGGAACGTGCAGCTCCAGCACTTTTAAAGCCTTCTGGACTTCTGGCTAGGGATGTACCTTGTCCCAATCCTCTGATGGGGTCCATGCCACCAGATATTCCACTACTGGGAAACACAGGGTACCACATTCACTCCACCTGAGGCAGGAACAAGGTTATGTCCCTGAAAATGACTCCTGGCTGAAGGCCTGGAGACTTACCAGAAGAATAGAAACCTCCTCCTGGACCCCCTTCCGAGATAAACATAGCTGGGATTGTCCAGGCAGCTGCAATTGCAAGATAAAGCACATAACTGCCAGAGCATAAACAAAGATAATATGTAGGCTAACCGCTGTCCTGCTTCTGCATCCTGCTTAGACTAGGCCAAAATTTCCCACTCCCCATCCTGAGAGTTGGGTTGGCTATTGTATAAAAAGTCTGTATGCCCTAAGCTTGGGGCTCAGACCCAGAGCTTTGCTCTCTGAGCCTCGCCAGTGAATAAACTGACCTGCTGTGTCCTGATCTGGCCTTTGAGTCTTGTTCTTTATGGACCAGCGTCTCCTTTAACATTTGGCGAGCCAGGCAGAAGACTCTCTCAGGCCACTCCCGAAGATGGGACCCAGGGCATTTTTGCCTCTTCCCACCTGTGTCTTGAAAGTTGGCCTTCCCTGTTGCTACTGTCGATCCACTGAGCCTGCCGGGGGTTTCTTTTGCCACCGTGTGGGAGACCTCACCTGGAGGTGGTTGACTCCAGGACTGACAGTCCTTGAGGTCTTAGGCCTGAAATGGAACAGGCCATTTTTCCAGCATGAATGTCTGAATCCGGGTAGGCTGCTCCAGGGACCCGCTATCAGAATAGGGGAAGAGGGATTTGATCAACCCCAAGGAATTCCCTGAGTAGTGTCCCAGGAACACGAAATTGAAATTCAGGATTTGGGTTGGTTGTGTGTGAATGATGAGCATATGTGTGTGACTGAGATGGACACTGGGGTCAAACTCTGGTTTGTACCTCACAGGGTAAAAATGAGTGTTGAGTCCACTGCCTGGATCCAGGGCCCATATGTATTGGCTAAATGGTAGTACAGCAAGGACTTAGGTCCTTGGTCTGACCAAGTCAGGGGCTAATACTGACCTGTCTATTGCCAAAGGAACAGGTGAAACACCTCTGTGAGGAAGATGGCTGGGTGCAGACAAAGTGAATTCTGTCTCTGTCTGTTTTAGGCATCCTAGTTCTAGATCCAACTCTCTAGGTAAGAATGGGAGAGAAACAAAATAAATCCACTCCCCTTGGCCTGATGATCGGGAATTTTGGAATGGCTTATACAGGTGATTATGGATACAAACTAACCCTAGGAAGGTTGCACACTCTGCATGAGGTGGAGTGGCTGACCCTCAAAGAGGGTTGGCCATCAGAAGGCTCATTAGATCCAGGCATCACCCAATGCATTTGAGATCAAGTCACAAGCAGTCTGGAACATCCAGACCACCTCCTCTTCTGGCAGTCAGCCAAGCTGATTTGTTCAATGACTGACAGGGACTGGGCCCCAAAGCCCCCAAAGGCCCATGATTCGAATGACAGTGTGTGTGTGTGGGCGGGGGGTATGACCTCTGGTTTCTCATTGATACTGGGGTGGAACACTCAGTGGTCACCAGTCCGATAGCCCCACTCACCAATCATCAAGTCGACATAATTGGAACAACTGAAAAATCCTCCAAACAAACATTTTTCACCCCCCCAATGCACTTTAGGGGGAACAGAAGTCATCCACCAATTCCTATATATGCTATGCTAGATTGTCTGTTTCTGCTGCTGGGTTGGGATCTTCTCAACAAACTCAGAGCTACCATCACTTTCTCAGAAAAGAGTAAAATGAAGTTGTCAGTACCAACCTCCCAACTGATTTGTTTTCTTCAAATGCCCCAGCAAGAGTGGAGACTGTTTGAAGCGAAAGAAGGGTGATCCATAAGCCCGGAGGTAGCAGTCTGGTGTCCCACTGTCTGGGCAGAGGACAATCCACCTGGAATGACCAGATTCCTGGCACTGGTAGTCATTGAATGCGGGGCCCTTTATTCAGTGCCATGAAAGGGCCCGGTGGACTGGCAGAAGCCTGCTCTGGAGTACCGGGCCTCTCCCACGTGGCAGTAATTCAGCATATTAATGGCAAAGATGGCGCTGGCGAATTCCTCAGGGGGAGGTCCCGCAGGTAGTCCCGGAGGTAGCCTCAGGAGGGCTGTAATAGGTAGTTACCTTCTTCCGTATTCACAGAGGACAGGCGCCTCTACCTATGATAGATCCCAGGAGAGCGTGGTGCCACACCCTACTAATTGTGAACTTCCTATGTTGCCTCTACTATAAAAGAGAGATGTGGCTTTCTAATAAACGAGTTCTTGTCAGACTTGACACCCGGTTGGAGGTATGGTTATTTCTCCAACCGTCCGGCGTTCTGCCCCCCCAGTCAGCTTCGCATCTCTCTCTCGGGCTGGCCCCAAGAGACCGATGCCCCGACAATTGAACTTCACCCTAGAGCCTGACCAGTGTGAATATGGCAGTACCCCATCCCCTGACTGACCCTGGAAGGAATCCAGCCCCACCGAGAGAAGCTCCACCACATGATATCATCATGCTGTGTCAGTCCCAGTGGAATACCTCTATCTTGCTGGTCGAAAAGCTGGGAACCCAGGACTACCGGCTGGTGCAGGACTTGTGGGTCATCAACCAAACCATGGTCACCCTACATCCTACAATGCCTAACCCATACACACTCCTAAGTTTGCTCCTGGCCACTGCAACCTGGTTGACATGCCTGGACCTGAAAGATGTATTCTTTACTATCCATCTGGATCCTAGCCAAGAACTGTTTGCCTTTGAATGGGAGGACCCAGGAACTGGAATCCAATCAGATCACCTGTACCCAATTGCCTCAAAGATTTAAAAATTCACCCACCATTTTCAGAGAAGCTCTTGCCCAAGACCTGAAGTATTTTCCTTCCAACACCTCGAGGTGCATCTTCCTCCAATATGTTGATGACCTCCTTCTTGGACATGAGACTCTTAAAGGCTTTGCCAAAGAAACAGGCCAACTAATCACCCTCCTAGAATGCTGTGGTTATAAAGTCTCTAAAAGGAAATCCCAGGTCTGTCAACAAAAAGGCAAAATATCTGGGGTTCACCATCCAGAGAGGTGAAAGACTATTGGAAGCAGGGCAAAAAGAGACAATCTAAGCTATCCATGTACCTGCCAACCAGAGAGCCCTCCAGGAATTTCTAGGAGCAGTAGGATTCTGTCACATCTGGATTACAGACTTTGCTTTCACAGCAAAACCCCTCTATGAATCCATGGAGGGAGGAGATAAAGGCCCCTTTGTATGGGAAAAGAAGCAACAATAGGTCTTTCAGCAACTCAAAAGGCAACTACAGACCACACTTGCCCTAGGGCTCCTGAATCTAGAATAGCCTTTCACCATGTTCATCTCCTAAGGCAGAGAACAGCAGTTGGGGTTCTGGTCCAGCAGATTGGGTCTTGGTATCAGCTGAATGTTTACCTCTAAATGAAACTGGACCACATCACTGCTGGATGGCTGCTGTGCCTACAGGCCCTTGTAGCAACTGCTCTTCTCATCTGAGAGGCCAACAAGTTAACCCTGGGACAAAAATTGCAAGTGAAAGTTTCCCATTCCATGCTCTTACTCATGAACTCCAAGGGATACCACTGATTAACCAACATCTGGCTCACAAAACATCAGGAGCTGCTTCGTGAATATTCCCAAATACAGCCAGAGACTGTGCACTTTTTAGGCTGGATTTAGGAATCCAGCCACTCTGCTGCCACTTGGCGATGAGCTGTCAGTCCATGACTGTGAGGGAGTGCTGGCACAAACCTAATCAGAAAGGCCAGACTTAAAAGACCACCTCTACCCTGACCTGGACTTAGAGATATTTGTAGATGGGAGCAGTTCCGTAAATCAGAAGGGAGAGTGTCAAGCTGGGTATGCTGTTGTAACTTTGGACAAAGTCCTGAAGGCAGAGCCCCTCCTTGCTGGCACCTCAGCCCAAAAAGCTGAGTTGATTGCCCTCACTTGGGAACTTGAGTTAGGAAAAAATCAGGTAGTCAACATCTATATTGACTCTATGTATGTCTTCTTTTTTTTGTGTGTGGTACTGGGGATTGAACCCAGAGGCATTCTACCTCTGAGCTACACCCCCAGCCCTATTTTTTATTCTTTATTTTGAAACAGGGTCTCACGACATTATGGAGGGCCCCACTAAGTAGCTGAGGCTGGCCGTGAACCCGGATCCTCAGGTCTCAGCCTCCCAATTACTGGGATTACAAGCATGTGCCACCACGCCCAGCTAAGTATGCCTTCTTAACCCTGCATGTCCACAGAGCTCTCTACAAGGAAAGGGGACTGTTAAATTCTGGAGAAAATAAAGCATCATCAAGAAATCTTAAAACTGCTCAAGGCAATTTGGAAACCAATGAAGGTAGCCATCATGCATTGTAGAGGGCATCAAAGAGTGAACAGCTACAAGATACAAGGAAATTCTAAAGCCAACAGTGAAGCAAAAGGGACTCCTAAAGGTCACTCACCATGCCTGTTCATCTGCTGGCACCCCTACTCCTGCCTTGGGTGCCTGACCATATCCCCTCCAAGAGCCCCAAAAGTGAGAGTGGCTAAAAAGGAAAAATGTGACTGAGACCCCAGAAAAGTGAATGTTACTGCCTGACAATCACATAGCCATCCCTCACAAGCTTATGCCAATCATTGTGCAGGAGGCATAGGAATCCACACATTGGGTGAGAAAACCTAGAAAAACTTCTTGGCCAGTATTATTACATACACCACCAGGCAGCCCTAGTGAAAAAGGTAGTGCAGTGATCTGTGACCTACAGCAATAACAAGTCTAAGCAAGGACCTGAACTTCCTCTCAGAATACAGGCTGTGTGAGCAACCCTTTAAAAAATGTACAAATTTACTTTTCCAAACTGCCAAAATGTAATAGGTACCGATACCTTCTAATCATAGTATGCCCCCAGACTGGGTGAGTAAAAGCATACCCCTGATGGACAGAGAAGGCCAGGAGTTAACCCACAACTTACTCAGAAAAATCATTCCCATATATGGACTGCCCTTACACATAGGGCCAGACAGTGGACCAGACCTCGTTGCAGAAGTCACCCAGAATTGCATTCCACATATAGGCCACAGAGTTCAGGCAAAGTTTCTACTGTGTGAACAGAACTATCAAAACTGTGTTAGGAAATATATGCCAGGAAACCAAGCTAACTTGGGTTCAAGCCTTACCCTCAGTACTGTTCAAAATCAGATGCATTCCCACCAAGAGAAGAGGGAAATAATGTTTCTCTCTATGAAATGATGTTTGCTCAACCCTCTCCTATCATTCAAGGACTTACAGGAAGGCTGTGTGAAGTAGGAGAAATAGAAACTCATAGGCTTATGTGGGAACAAGGAAATGTCACACATGACTTGCATAAATGGATACTAGACAGGATACCATTCAGTTTAACCACCACAGACCATCCCTATAAGCCCTAAGACAGTTTGGGTCAAAAACTGGAATAAAGCCCCGCTAAAGGCAAAGTGGAGAGGGCCCTTTACTGTTATTATTACCACCCAATAGCAGCAAAAGTCAAGAATATTGCAGCCCGGATCCACCACAGCCCCAGAGCCAATGGCCCCAGAGACAACACACTGGACTGCTCTCAAAAAACCTGGAGAGCCAAACAAGCTAACCTTAAAAAAGACAACGTGCCTTGTTCTGGTCACACCCAGAAGCTGATTGGTCTGCATAAGGTCAAAACTTGAGGGGAGTCATATCTTATGCCACAGAATCAGACTCCTAGTTTTTATGCAATAAGTACCTTGGGATTGGCTTTATTAGAGGGATTTGTGGTGGTTCTGATTTTAATACTTAGATATATACCTGATTTGATTCTACACTGCTAAGATGAAGAAACAGTTGTTTTTGTCATTTTGGGGGGACTCTTAATTTGACTACAGCCAGCTACTTGTATTTTCGTCATTAATGTAACTGTAGCAGAGGGCCCCATTGTTATCCAGTTCGACACCTGTAACGTTATAAATTTCGGAGACCTAAAAAATGAAAGACAATTCTTATCAGTAGATAAGTATTTGTGTTCCTATACTAACACAGGAAAAATGTTTGACTCACAGCCATTTATGATAAAATTGATCAAGACTTCGGGTTTTCCACTACTGGGCCCTATGGGCACTTGCTAGCTATATGTTGGACTACTGAATTCCAAGATTGGACATTGCCTGAAGGATCCTGCCCCTGGTTAAAGGATAAGCTCTACTTCACAAAGGGCTTCCCTCATAATGACTGTCTAAGTCGCAAATGTAACCCAGTCAACCTAATAATTCAAGATGCCACATGAGTTGACCTCTTAAATAGAACCTTTGGGTTGGGAGCAAATATATATGGCCATGATCCCATAAAATTATTCAGACTCCATAAAACCACCACCAAAGCCTTAGTCCAGCCAACAAAAATCCCCTCTTCCTTCTTCACTACCCTGAGTAAATCAAACGATCCCACAAATGTAACTATAGTAGAAATAAAAGATTTAAAGCAGACCTTGGAAATAAAACTGGGTTTGGAGATACCAGTATGTGGCTGAAATGGGTTAAATACTCTGTAAAGGCAGCCAACAAGACAGATTGCTATGCATGTGCCACCAGTCAACCACAAGCAAGAATTGTTCCTTTTCCTTTGTAGTGGGGTTCAGCCCAAACTGGTTTGAAATGTATCTTAGACCTTTTTAAACGGGACAAGAAACCTTCCAATGAGAATTGTAAGACCTAGCCCTCTTATTCCCCAAGATAGATAACAGCACTAGGTGGGATGGAAATTCCCCCCAGGGTCCTATAGAAACTCCCTGGGCTATTCAGCCTCTCCCCCCCACAATAGCCAACTTTATAGCATGTCTCACTTGAGAGACACCAGTGGGGGGTACCTTTCTTGGAAATTTGACCAGCAAGTAGACTAGGGCTTACACTGAAGGAGCTGAGTTATCTCATGCCTGATCTGACATTTGGTGGTATTGTGGCTCAAATTTATTCCCAACCCTGCCAAGTTCCTGGGTAGGGACTTGTACTTTGCCTAGTCATACTTACATAACTATGTACACATCTGTGCCTGTATGAGATGCGCACACATCTGCAGCTGTGTGGGGTCATGTCTTTACCGCCAGCCTGTATTTCCTCTGGGAAATACAGAATCAAAAGCCCACAACATACAAAACTCACTGGTAAAAGTAAGTACATAGTTAGATTAAAAATACTCTACTACTCTAATGGTGGTGAGAAAAATCACTTCTTAGTATATAGGTTAAAAACCAAAAGTATTAAAAATAACTATAGCTACAATCATTGCTAAAGGAAAGGATTCAATAGAAAATCATGAAATTACAAAAGAAGACAGCAAGAGAAGAAGAAAGAAAGCATCTGCTAAAAATTGAAAATAATGAACAAAATAGAAGCACTTAAGTCCTTACCTATCAATAATTGCCTAGAATGTAAAGGGACTAAATTCTCCAATCCCAAGATACAGCGTGGCTGAATGGACACACACATGGCACAACCCAAAAACAACATCAACAAAAAACAAGATCCAACTACATGCTCCCTATGATAGACTGACTTTAGCTTTAAGGACACACATGTGCTTATTATGAAAATGATAGGATAGAAGAAAATATTCTATGCAAATGAAAACCAAAAAGATCATGGAGAGCTATACTTAAATTAGACAAAATGGAATTTAAGTTCAAAACTACCACTACAGCCGGGCGTGGTGACGCACGCTTGTAATCCCAGTACTTTGGGAGGCAGAGACCGGAGGATCTGGGTTCGCGGCCAGCCTCAGCTCTCTCTCTCTCTCTCTCTCTCTCTCTCTCTCTCTCTCT